>JASAMY010003769.1:0-20647 GCA_030248085.1 Paralinhomoeus sp. GSCO2_6 | reverse complement strand
TTCTTGCTCTTGTTGGTTCAACTTGCAACGTTTGGTTTTAGGGGAAGCGCGGACGACCGCCAGCCGGTGAACTTCTTCCGCGACTGTTGCGCTTCGTCGACTCACCAAAGTTCAACTTCAGACACATTTGGCGTCGTCCTGTGCGGCGAGCTGCTGGGTTGGCTCCACCTGGGCTGCGTAGTCAGAGGCAGTGTGGTCCTGTTGTTGCAGATGACGAGCAGCATCGTCGCGTCCTGCTGACTCCATCGACGCCGTTCGTCGAGCTGGACTCAAGCTGGAAGCCCAGTCGATTCGGCATCTCCACTCTGCACGCGACCGAGCGGCCCAGTCGTCACGAGCCCTCGACGAGTCGCAAGCGGAAGAACCAACCGGATGAGGAATACGAATCGTCCGAATATGGCAAGTGTTCTGCTGCGAGACTCCGGCTGCGCAGTGCGCACCTTAGCAATGGCTTTCCATCAGTGTTCCCACAAAGACTCCTTAATAAAATGGGGTGAGGGAGGTGCAACAGAATGCGGCGCTACTGCTGGCAATATGCTACTCGTCCAGCACTGCCTGGGAGTGGTCGTCGTGCTCTCGTAGTTGCAGTCGCAGGAACGGAATCGATTCTTCCACATGGCTGTGCTCTTCAGACGAGCGTCACTACTACTTCGACGGCGCGCCGCACCCGCTGTACAACGAGGAGATGCGGCGTATTCGCAAGGTCTTCGACATCAGCAGCAGAGTATTCAATCTGGCCGTCACGTCCGAGTACCCGCGGCGCGCCCGGCTCGACGTCAGCAGCAGCGACGAAGACGAGGATGATGATGACGATAGCCCAGGGAATCGGTCAGGATCTGGACCGTAAAGCCGAGGAAGCAGCGGACGAAGACTCGACGCTGTCGCCCGAAGCGGCTGCTGCGCAAGCGGTTGCGATCGTCGAAAGCGAATTCCGCGACAAGTTGCAGGGGGAATTACTCGATTTCCTCAAGTTCGCCTTTGATCAGGCACGCCTATAAATTTTTTTTTTATATGGAGAGTGGGGATGTCTACCTACTAACTGTTGGCTCAGGCGCTCAGTTTGGACCGAGACTGCCCGCCGAGTGGTCTGCGCGGCGAAGCGACAGAGGAGTTGCTGCTGCCGACGTGCGTCATGAAAACCATATATGAGAAATTTGGTGCCGACTGCGGCTTTCAAGCGCTGTGGCCACTCTACTTGGAAGATTCCAAAGAGGGGCTTAGCCGACTCTTGATGTAAGTGCGCGGGCCCAACTGACGGCCGAAGTCTTCTGCCCAACGAATTCAGAGGCAAGCTGCGGACAGCCTACGACGTCGAGCTCAAGTCGAGCGCGCTGCCCAAGGCTAGCAAGCGCGCCAAGACCAAGAAGGGCGCGGTCGCCAGCAGCAGCAGGCGAGGCGCGGCCTCCCCCGCCGCCGCCGCCGCGAGACGATTCAAAGCGCACAGAGAGCAGCCGAAGGTTGCGAAAGCTCGTGCGGTTGCGTCGTTGCGATCCGCACACCCACCCCAAATGGCAACTTCAGCCAGTCGTCACACCACTGATGAACCGAACCGTCGGCTTTCGGTGCAGCACCTTGATGGGCCTCGCTGACATGCGTGCCAACGCGAGCGACGCCAGCGAAGATGACGACGACGAGGCCGACACGACGCAGAAACGCAAGGCCAGCAATGAAGACTCGGTTTTGGCCCTGCTGAACAGAGGGAAGGAGGTCGCTACGGTTTGGCAATTCTTCTCGGGCGCTCACACTCACTCCAACTCGTCCTACGTAAACGTTACAGTCACACGCCCACTGGACACCGTAAGTTGTGCACCAAAATGACGGTTAAATGGGCACTTTCTGGTCAAAGTATGGCCTTTGCTTTTTGTGGTCGGAGAACACTCAAAAGGACGCAAGAGGCGGAGATGTTGAAAATCGGGTCGAGAGTTAGCTTCCGATTGGGGAACCACCACCCCTCCCCACCAGTTACGTTACAAGTATTTTGGGGTGCCGTCTAACGTCTACATGAGTCACACACGCACACCGCTGCATACATCATGAAGAAGACGCGTTATTTAGAGGAACGAGTCGGAATTGTTGGGCGACTGCTTCTTCAATGTCTGCAAAGGTCGCGAGGAGCAGTCGCAGTTGCTGCTGCAGAGAACTTGCAAAAGTTCAGCGTCCAATGAAGACACTGAAATTGTGGTTCGTTGACTAGACTGACTTTGCTCGAATGTTCGCCAACATACCTGTAACCGGAAATTCGACCGGGGGTGGAGGGTTCGGGCGCTTTCTGAGGGGCGGGTGGAAATCTGGAGGAGGGGGGGGGGGGGCTGGGAAGGACAAAATAGGCACTGTTGTTGATTTTTCGTCAAGAAGACTGTAAAAACCCTAAAATAGGTACTTTTTAGCCAAATACACTGTAAATAACCCAATATTGGTACTTTTTGGTCGATTTTTGCTCACAAGCACTGTACAAAACACTGCAATTTACCGTTTCAAATTTCTGGGGGGGGGGGTTTGGGGGATGTGGGTAGGGTCAAACCAGCAAGTGGGGGGGACCCCCCCCCCCCCCAAGTTCCAGGTACGTTCGCCAATCGCCATCACTGTTTACAATGTGTTGGTGTTGGTGCACGGTTTGCAACGTAATACAACAACGAGCCAGCAAAGTAGTACCAGTATCACGTCTGATGAGCAGTTTTCACATCTGCTTCTCTGCTTGTAACACGATTGAAGCAAGCGGTTTCAGGTCAGTCGTGGCGACTTTGTGCTGACAGCGAATGAGTCCATCTACCGCGTCACTGGATTCTTTCCTGATCCAGATAACAAGGGTGTTATCAAGTTCCATGGAATCCGACTGCGGTTCGCTGAGTGCTGTTCCCGTCCTTCGTTGTCTTTTGGATTGCGTTCCTTGGTTCAGACACATCAAGGAGACGATCTGCGGCCGGGAGACGCGCCTCGATCGCGAGTACGTCTTCACGAACGAGTGCGAGGACGCCAACGTCTCGTTCATTCGAAGCGTTGTCTCGGTTACTGACTTTGTGCGCCGACAGCTCTGTGTCGGCAAAACACCTCTCCCCACCTGCTGCCGTAGGTGCGCGTCGGCGTCGAGGGCACGCTCGAGGAGCATCGCGGCAGAACGGAGGAGGACGCGGCCGCCGCGTTCGACGCCAACCGCCGGCTGGCCAAGGGCCGCTTCTTTTGCAACTTCATGTAATTCTCTCTCTCTCTGCGTTTGCTTCTCTACGCGCCTGCGTCGGAGGACACGGGCGGCGCTTGCCTTCCAGCTACGACGCGAGCACGCCCGCCTTCGCGTACGACGACGAGAAGTTGCGCGTCGCTCTTCGCGACACACTGCCCAACGACGGTCTCTGTCCCAACTGCCAGTGGCTGGCCACCGAAGAGGAGGTGCGCCCCTGCTTTGACAGTGGACTCCGTTCACGCGTGTGCACTCCGGGTTTTAGCTGGCCGGTCCGACTCTGAGTGCGGACAAGAAGAGCTTCAGTTTCAAGGGAGAGACGTACGGCGTGGGGGACGCGCTCCTCATGCTGCCCGCCTGCTTCTGCGCCAAGAAGTCCACCGACAACCGATGCGACTGCACCGAGGGCGATGAGCGCACGCTCGGCCGCTTCTGGCCGACCAAGAAGGAATGGACGTCGGCCATCCGAAAGGTGCAAGCTTTTCCGTGTGCCTGTGCCTGCGATGCACGACGTCATACGCGGCGGTTCTCGGCATTCTAGTTCGAAAGCGATCAGACGCAGTATCCCGAGATCGATCGGCTCTCGCTGGTCCTGAAGTACGAGGACCTGTTGGCCAAGCGAACCTGCTTGCCTCTCCGAGTCGGAATCTTGCAAAATGTCGTCGAGAAGTACAAGGGCGGTCCGAAGAGCAAGAAGGTCAAACGCCGTCTGGAGTTAACGGTCAGGATGTTCTACAGGTGAGGAGATACGCCTAGCAACTCCATAGTTGGACAGACTGACATTTGAACTTTCAGGGTGATGGACACTGCGGCCGACAACGACAGCGTAAAGGTGGCTCACCCCCAAGAACTGCTGCTCGGGAACGTTTCCAGGACAATTTTGATCGACGACTCAAACCGTGTTCAGGTGTGATTTCTTTGTTGGTTTTTGCTGTCACAACAAGCAGTTTTTTCGTCGTTCAGCCGCTCGTCGGTCGCTGCTTCGTGAAGTTCCACTGTGAGGATTTCGACGACTTGGACGGCTGGCTGACGAAGGGACCCAAGCGATTCTTCTGCAACCGGGTAGGATTTTTTGATCAAGTAGCTGCGTGTTGTTGTGCGGGCCGCCAGTACGAACCGATTCAGCGTCTGAACGAAAGCACGCAGCTTCCCGGAGGTCAGCTCACCCAGCCTGAGAGCGACGGGCTCGGCTGTCGGCACGGGGACGCGGTCGACTATCCGATCTTTTCGGAGGGGGAGAAGCTCCGCGTGTTCGACGCCTTCTGCGGCGCCGGCGGTGGGTAGGCGAGGCAGCGCGCCCTTGCGCGTGCTGCTCTGTTGACTGGAGGACCACACCGCTGCTGCAGGCCTGAGCATGGGCCTGCGCGAGGCGGGCGTGACGCGCGAGGCGTTCGCTCTGGACTGGCGCGAGGAGCACGCGGCCGTCTACGCGCGCAACTTCCCCCAGGCGGTCGTGCACAGCGCCGACATTGTCAGTCTCTCCAAGAACGTCGTCCAGGTGCGGTTTTCTTGGAGACGGGGTGTTGGGGGTGTGGGGGGTTCACTATGGCGCGCGCGGCCTTCGGCCGCCATGTATACATTAAGGCACGAAGCAATTGATTTTGCATATAACGTCGAGTGATGCAGACGCAGTAGGATATGCATAGCTTTGTCTTTTTCTTGTGTGGCGAATGTTCCTTAGGACAGTCGTCAGCATTAAGGGACCCAAACTCCATGCTCCCCCTTTGTCCATGGGGGCGCGTGCACCCCGTTGACAGAAACTGGCCCAAATTCTGAGTACCTCTTTTTATCGTGAAGGCGTGCACCCCATTGACAGAAATTGGCCCAAATTCTGTGTTCCTCTGTTGATCGTTAAGGCGTGCACCCCGTTGACAGAAACTGGCTCTAAATCTGTGTCTCTGTGCGTGCGTGCGTGCACTCCCGCGCGCGTGCACGTGCGTGCATACGTGCACGTGCGTGGACTCCCGTCGTGCGTGCGCGCGCGCGTGCGTGCATGTATCGTGCGTGCGTGTACGTGCGTGCGTGCGTGCGTGCGTGCGTGCGTGCGTGCACTCCCGTGCGTGCCTGCGTCGTGCACTCCCGTCGTGCGTCGTGCGTGCACTCCCGTGCGTGCGTGCGTGCGTGCATGTGTGCGTACGTGCGTGCGTGCGTGCGTGCATGTGTGCGTACGTGCGTGCGTGCACGTGAGTGGACTCTTGTGCGTGCGTACGCGCGTGCGTGCGTGCGTGCATGTCGTGCGTGCGTGCGTGCGCGCGCGCACTCCCGTGCGCGCGCGTGCGCGCAATCCGTGCGTGCGTGCGTGCACACACTCCCGTGCATGCGTGCGTGCGCACGCTCCCGTGCGTGCGTGCGTGCGCACACTCCCGTGCGTGCGTGCGTGCGCACACTCCCGTTTTTTTTGTTTGTGTGTGGGTCGCTTCTCACCACCCAGGGCCTCTCTCTGTCAATCCGCTGCTAGGAGAAGATGGCTGAGTCAGCCCGATCCTGGAGGGCTGGCTCCCATACGGGCCGGAATGTCTGCCGCCGGGTTGGTTCCGCTGGCCGGCAGCTCGGGCATACCTGTAACTGGGGGGTGGTTGGGGGGGCTTTGGGGGCCCCCGCTGTTACCCCCCCCCCCCCCCCCCCCCAATTTCAAGGATTTTCGTAGGAAGAAGGGGACTGTGGTGTTTTTCGGCTTTTCAGTGTTATAGACATAAAAGCTAAAACTGTTTACATCTTCTTTGATACCCATTTAGACAAAAAGTACATTGTAACACAACAATGGCGCTCCCCCCCCACTTTTTGCTCCGGAGACCCCCTCCCCAAAATGGCAGCTCCCCCCCCCCCACTCTGCAGACCCAGTAAGGAGCTAAAGGGGGACGCCCAGGAATACAGCTCCCAGAGGAGCCACCTGCTGTCCAGACGGCTCCTACCATGTCCCAGACAAATGCGTCATTCGGTCTAGGCATGCAGGGCACGAGGGCCGCAAGAAAGAAGAAGAACGCCAATATGTTCTACGGCAAGGATGCGAGAAAATCCCTGAAAGGGATAGTCTCGTGGATCCCTCGAATACCCAGGCCTGCATAGTCCCAGTCTCTACCACGAGGCCCCGTGCCGCGCACCTCCCGCGTGCGGCGGCGCGCCTCCCGCGTGCGGCGGCGCTCCCGGCGTGCCCCGGCGTCCGCGTGCGGCGGCGGCGGCGGGGCGGCGTGTGTGTGTGTCGTGCGTGCGCGTGCGCGTGCGCGTGCGCCCGTGCGTGTGTCGTGCGTGCGTGCGCGGGGTGCGCGTGCGCGGCGGCCGTGGGTGCGCGTGCGTCTGCGTGCGTGCGTGCGTGCGCGCGCGCACCCGGCGTGCGTGCGTGCGTGCGTGCTGCGTGCGTGCGGGCCTGAGCGTTCTGAAATCCAATGGGCTAAGTAGTAATGTAATGTCAACTACGTATTTTGCTAAAGCGGGAGCACAGCAACTCGTGACGTCGGGCGAGTCGATATGCAATTCATCTATGTGCAATTCGTTTGGTAGTGTAAGTGTGCTGCAAATGAAAAGGCGCATAACGGGTAGAAGGATAAAATCGCCTTGCCCATGACATCTCGGGGTCCGCATCATAGCCATGCGCGTGCCGTGCGTGCGGTTCCGAGTTCTGAAAGCTCCCTAAATCCTCCAAAAAAAGCCGCGCCCTCCGAATCCTAAGGAAAAAAAACGAAAACTAACCGTGCGGGGCAGGAGGGGCAGAGTTGGGAGGTTGAAGCGAAAAGCAGACTGAAAAAAAAACTCATCCAAGTGTTGCGAAAAGCGTAGAGTACGGTAAAAATTGATAAATAAAATCGCAAGCCCATGACATCTCGGGTCGCGAGGATTCGATCGATCCGTCCTGCACGCGGGTGCGCGCAAGGCATGCGAGTTACTCGAAGCATACAAACACACCCAAACGCCCCGGCCGCCCGCCGCCGCGGCGCGCCCCGAGCCGCCACACACGTGCACGCGGCGCATTTGTAAGTAGATTGAAGACGTGCAGGCGGCGACAGGGGGACGTTTTTTTGTGTGTCGCAGGAGCACATGGACAGCGACCCGGCCACGGGCAAGGCGTACCCGCGCCGGGCCCAGGTCGACCTCGTGACGGGCGGTCCGCCCTGCCAGGGCTTCTCCGGCATGAATTCGAACCGGCACGGCCAGGACGCCGTCACCAAGGTGAGCCCTCTTTCTCCCTGTCGACCAGGCTGTCGGTGCCCAGGAAGTCCCGTCGACGACGTTGCAGCGCTCGCTGGTGACGTCGTTCTTCTCGCTGGCCGTCTACCTGCGGCCCAAGTACATCCTCATGGAGAACGTGAGCGGCATGACGACGCTGAAGGAGGAGGCGGTCGAGGTGGTGCCGCTGCTCGTCGAGTACCTCCGCCAGGCCGGCTATCAGACGGCCGTCTGCAAGCTGCAGGCCGCCCACTACTCCGTGCCCCAGGACAGGAGGAGGCGCGTGCGCCTCCAGCTTCAACTTGCACTAATGAGACGACTCGAGAAAGTCGCTCGTTTGCAGGGTCTTCATCATGGCGGCGGCGCCCGGCTGCCGACTGCCGCGAGTGCCGCTCCCTGAGACGACCTGTCCCAAGGAGCTGATGGGTCGCGGCTTCGACAAGCGCGACAGGAGCGGCTACTGGCTCGTGCTCAACAAGACCACGGTCGCTAGCAACCCCCCCCCCCCCCTGCCGAGTGCCGCGTCGACCATGCAAACCGTTGCAGCTGTTCCCGCACGCCTGGCCCTCTCTGGGCGCGGAGCTGACGGCGTACCTCGACGACGCCGCCCCCTCCGACCGCCGCGTGGAGGACGCGTGGGCGTCGCTGCTCTGCTCGGCACCCTTCCCCGCCCCGACCGCTCACGACGCCCTCTCCGACCTGCCCCGTGACGTGCTGGGCACCGACCTGGCCGTGCGGCCCTACGAGGCGGGCTCGGAAGGACGCCTCACCCACTACCAGAAGAGGGTACTGACGGACTCGTTGAGGAGAAGACCGTGTGAGTGAGGACGAGGGCGCACGACGCAGATGCGCGGCGGGAGCGCGGGCGCGTCCGACCACGAGGTCGTGCCCCTGGTCCAGATCAAGCAGGCGCGCGTCGAGCACGTGCCCTACGCCGAGGGCGAGGGCGCGCTGCCCTTCGCCTGCTGGATGATGATCCCCAACAAGCGCACCAGGCTGCCCGACGGCACCTTCACCGATCTACTGTGAGTCTCTGATCGCTTCTTCTCTCTGTCGGAAGGTACCCACCTGCGCACAATCTCAATTCCCTGTGCAGAAAGTACGACTGCGGCGATGCGTACATCGGCGGCGGCGTCACGAAGCGGCACCGCGCCTTCTGCAAGTGCATGGGCAAGTCGCGCGTCGGCAGGAAGTTCGGGAGCATTGCGTCGTTCGCTCATTTGCGCACATGTGGGACTGGGGGTTCCTTCAGGGAGAAATGCGTGCTGCCGAAGAACACGCTGGTGCCGCCGGCGCTGCCGCACACGGGCCCCACTCACGGCCAGTGGGAAGGCCTCTACGGACGGGTGGTGCCCTTCGTGCCGCTCAAGACCATCGTCACGGGCACCGACCCCGAGCAGAAGCAGGTAGGTGTCGAAATGGGTCTTCCATAAGCAATGTGGAACTGTTGTTGGTGTCTTGTTGCGCCCAGGGCCGAATCGTCCACCCGAGCGCCGACCGAATTCTGTCGGTGCGCGAGTACGCCCGAGCGCAGGGCTTCCCCGACAGCTTTCAGCTGAGGCGCGCCGACGCCGACCGCGCGGTGCCCATTCGGCTGAGATACGAGCAGATCGGTAGCTGACTCCTGATTGGTTCAATTGAAAGTTTGCTCCAAGTGTTCCGTTATCAGGGGGCAGCGTATGGCCTTAGGGTGGAGAATCGGCCTTTTGCGTATACGGTTCTGGGTTCGATTCTTGATGGAGCCACTAGATCGAGGACTTCCCTTTTGATGGGTTTTCTCGTGCCATCGCTGCCCTAGATTAGAGATGGCGTTCTTCCGAAGGTCTTGGTCTAATAATGCGGCTCTAGACGGGAAGGCGTCATGGAGATGGGCATGCTGTGTGGGCCTCCTAGCGTTGTCCCAAATCCAACAACAAGAAGAATCCGTTGTCAGGAAACGCGGTGCCGCCGCCGCTGAGCCAGGCGATCGGCAGGGAGATCGGATTCGCCATGGCGCGCACCAAGAAGGGAATTTGATGCTGCTGCTGCCTCGAAGATGCTACGCCGTCTAGAACGACAGGCGCCACCAGTCATTTCTGCTGCAACCACGCTGCTAGAAATGTCGAACGACTGTCTCTCTGCCTTTTGTCTGCGCGCCCGTAATTCGATCGCGAATTCTACACTTATGTAGTCGCCGTCCGTTGTGGTGTAGCACTACAATGGAACGTCTGTAGACCAGACATCACGTGTTCGGATGGGGGCGCAAACTTAAGCCAAAGTACCTCTCTTGCTTATTCGGCTGCTTACGGTAGCTCCGTTGATCAAGCGGAATGCGCGCCATTTCAAAAGCTAACAGCTATTGAAGCTAAGCCTAAGCCAACACATGCATAGCTAGGAATAACCCGTTTCCGTTCCTGCGCCCGGGATTGCGCCTGTCTAGGCTAGCGCACTTGTCGAGCAACAACAACGTAAGTGCCGTTACTTTCTTATTCCACTTTCGGTTCGATTGTCTTTCAGCGCTGTCGCTTGCCGACAATGACAACATGAGCAAACAAACTGTACCGGTTGCGCATACTCGGCTATTGCTAAGCTCTGTTGAGCCATCTGTCCCGGCGTCTGGAAGGCTAATATTGTTAGCCGACGCTTCTTCCTTCGCTACCCCCCTCGCTCCACCCCAAGCCGCCGTCTCCGTCCCGTTCGGCTGCTATGCGCAGACAAGGTCACGCACTTCACGTCCGATTGTTGAACGAACGACGGCTGGCGACCGCATTCTGACAGCTTCTGTCCGGTCCCCCAGTGCGCGCCCGTTGCAGCCTTCCCAGTCAAAGCTAGCACACACTGTGCAGATAGATAAGGCGCATTGCGCAAATAATTTGTATGGCGCGCTTTTCGGCGCTCGCACTGTCACGAGCGTGCGTGCGCGGGGCGTGTGATTGATTTGAGGAGAAGTCAAGCGCCGTCGTCGTGACTCAGCGCTGCTGTCTGCCGACTCTGTGCTCTGCCGTCCAGTTGTTAGCCGCGCGCCGTCTGCGTTGTTTGTTCGTCCAGCCGGCGGACAGAACGCTCCTTTGGCGCCCATAGAGGAGATGTTTCCGTCGTCGTTTTGCTGGGCCCCTGGGGGCGGTTAGGCTCCTCGTCTGCCTGCTCTGCTGTGTCAGGCGCCGCTGTAGGCTGTAGGCTAGAAGAGCGCATCCTCGGTCAGTCAGCGCGTCGGTCGCCTCGCGTGTCTGTTGGACCAGCACTTGACTGGCTCTGGCGGTCGCCAGCGGTGCGTAGCGCCCTATACTACTACTCGGTACTGGATTTTGCCGCGCAGCGTTCTGCTACTGCTAGAGTTGTCCGTCACTACAGATTGCCGCAGTCCTCTAACCAGCTAATCTCCGCCTGCGAGCGCGACACCTCGGACATGTCCGTGCCGACCGACAGCAACTTCCGAGACCTCAAGAAGATCCTGTCGGAACTGGACCCCGAGTGCGACGACGCCGCCCTGCCGCTCGAGATCAAGCAGCGCACGCACACGCTCTGTGCCAAGTTCCTCGGAGGCGCCTGGCGCGCCCTCCCTCCCGAGAGAATCATACTCAGTCGTATGAGGTGGGTTGTACACGCTTTCGTTCTGCAGACGTGGCCGTATCAAACGAATGCTGCGCACAGAGGCGGCATGAGCAACATGCTCTTCCTGTGCCGCCTGCCGGACGCCTTTCCCCCCGAGAGGGACGAGCCGGACAAGGTGTTGATCCGCGTCTACTTCAATCCCGAGACGGAGAGCCATCTGGTCGCCGAGTCCGTCATCTTCACTCTGCTGTCCGAGCGACACCTCGGTCCCCGCCTCTACGGCATCTTCAACGGAGGCCGTCTCGAGGAGTACATACCGGTGCGAACCGGTTTTATTTTCCCGCACACACGACGCGCGCGCGCTCCTAGTCTCGCCCGCTGAGCTGTCTCGAGATGAGTCGCGAGCACATGTCGGTGAAGATCGCTGCGCGAGTAGCCCGGGTCCACACACTCGACGTGCCCATCGCCAAGGACGCCGCCTACATCTGCGACGCGCTCGAGAGGTGAACCGCCCCAGTCCAGTACTAATGCTCTCAGCTGCCAGTGCAACACCCAACCAACACTCGTACATACGCGACGCGACGTAAGGTGGATGGCGTCGCTGCACAAAAAGGTGCCCTTCATGGACTATACGATCGTCCTGAGAGACGGCCGCGAGATCGAGCTCGGCGAGGCCGACATCCGAGCCGAGATGGCCGTGATCAGGTGGCCCTGACTGGCCTGGCTCCTTCTCGTTCTTTGGTTCTCGGGATTTCTTGCCGCTCCTCTGTCCTGCCTGTCTCACCTAACACGTTTGGGTTGCGGTGTTTGCGTTTCTAAACGCATTTCTCCGCCGCTAGGTGGATGCTGCAGCTGGCGCCGTTGACGCCGACTCATTCTGGTTGGCGGCCCGAGATGCCCCCGAGCAACGGCAGCCGCGAGGGCAAGGGCGACGGCCTGTGCTGCGCTCAAAATGGCCACCAGCTCAACGGACGCGAGGACGACGAGGACTCGGTCTTCGACCAGCCGTCCCCGCTCTACTACCCTAGGGGTGGCGCCCTGCCTGACTTCTGCACGCTTGAATTTCTCTTTGAAGAGCTTGAAATCGTCAGGTCCGGTGGCGGCTTCCTTGTTGTGTCTCGTCCCCACTTTTGCTGCTCCCCCAATCGTTGGAGAACGTTTTGTTCTTTCTTTCCAGACGCTGCTCGGCTTACAGTCGGTCTCCGGTCGTTTTCTGTCACAACGACTTACAGGAAGGCGAGTGCGTGCGTGCGTGCGTGCGACCTCGGGTCCCGGTGTTCGCGTGTCTGTCTGTGCCGGGAGGAGGGGGGGGCGTCTGGAGGGGAGGCGACGGCCGCCCATTACGCATAGAGTCCCCAGAGGCGTCGAAAGAAAAAGAATCAATCGTGCTGGTGGTGTGTCCGTCGCCGGCGGCGCCGCCGCCTCGTTTCTTCGAATCGAGATGGCACAAGCAGCGAGGGGTGGAGGCGGCTTGCGGGGGGGGGGGGGGGTGCAGCTGAGAAGGAAGAGGAACGCGTGCATTTGACCGACCGCGCAAAAAAACGCAACTGGTCGGTGGTGGGCATACCTTGGGGGGGGGGGGGGGGCGGGTACCCAGAATGTGGTAGAAGTGACTAAATTGCTTCTTTCTTAGTGCTTTTCAGCGTTATATATGACAATAAAACAGCTAATTAACCCTACTTAGAGCTATCTTGGTGATAATTTCTATTATGGGCATTTTCCGTAGTTTTTGCTACCGAAAATCCTTCAATAGTGCCCCCGGGGCACTATACTGTCAACCTTTTTTTTTACCCGCGGGCACGATGGGAATTGTATTGCGTTTCTTATGTGAGTGACAGTTCAAAACAGCTTAAGTGTCATTCATTAATGGGTGTAGCTGTGTACACACCACTTATACATAACTACTGCTTGATTTGTCTCCCCATATGGTATTTCTTGCCCCCAGGATCTTTATTGGAGGATTTACGGTATTTGCTTTGGACTACCCCCCCCCCCCCCATCGTACAGCCATCCCCCTTCACTCAGCCAGACTCGTTATCGTTGATTGAAGCCAGCGTATGCATGCCGGCGTGTCTGACGGCCCATTCTTCTTTGGACCAATTCAGGCAACATTTTGCTGCCCAAGGCGAGCTCGGGTAACATTCGGCTGCAGTCCTACTCGGAGGTGCTGTCGCCTGCGGGCGGACTGGGCGGCGGAGGCGGCTTCCTGGAGCCGCCGCCGACGTCTACGGACGCGCGGACGCTGAGTCGGCTGGTGCTGATCGACTTCGAGTACGCCAGCTACAACCACCGCGCGTTCGACTTCGCCAACCACTTCTGCGAGTGGATGATCGACTACACGGAGGCGGAGCCGCCCTACTTTCGCGTCGAGCTCGACCGCTTCCCCACGGCGGAGCAGCAACGGCGCTTCATGCACGCCTACCTCGACGCCGCCTCCCGACCGCCCCGGGCCGACTCCACCGACAGTCCCGCCGTCGTCGACGGGCCCGTCCAGCGGTCGGCCGAGCGCCAGAGGCTCGTCGACGCCATGATCGAGGAGACGCGCGCCTTCGTGCCGCTCAGCCACTTCTTCTGGGGCGTCTGGGCGCTGCTCCAAGTCGAGCTCTCGCCCGTCGCCTTCGGATTCGCCGTGAGCCCCTTCTCCTTCCCCTCTCCACACTCGCGCTCGCGCCCACTCTCTCGTCTCGCAGGAGTACGGCAAGACTCGGCTGGCGCTCTACTTCGACTCGAAGGAGGACATGCTGGCGCTGGAGCGCCGTCCCGCCGGCCAGAAGGGCCTGGCCGTCGACGTCGACGCCTCCTGCGGCGCCTCCGTCAAGAGCTCCGCGTCCGCCTAATCGGCGATTATCACCCTTCCCTTTCCACCCGAGCGCAACAGACGACCTGCGGCCTTAAAATTCAACTCACTCGAGCAGACTCACTCGGCACCGTTGAATACGATACGATGACGACTCGCGAAGTTGTGATGTGTCACACGTCTCACCGTGCCCTCCAGGACCCCCGCGTGCTTTCTCTGTTTTCAACAGTCGAGCCCTGTGCGCGTGCAAGTGCAACCCGTGCTTTACCGCGACCAGACGACGAGCTCCCCTCCCTCGGCTGTGGGCCCACTGTGCGCCCCTGCGTTCACGGTACGTAGCCGCCCCCTTCTGACCGCTGTCGTGTCGCTATAATTAGCGGAATTTGGGTCACGCTTCTTTCTGATTGACCTGTCCGCGCTATATTGCGACTTGTGCCTCTAAAAGGCCACAAATGGTATTCTGCCCTTCAGCAGCATTCGTCCAAACGCACATACCTACGCGTGTTTGTACTACGGTTGATTATGCGAATCTCGAACTTCTCTAATCTACCGTAAATTCTCCAATAGTACCCAGGAGTACTGTCGTGTTACCCATTGGCTATTGAGCACTACTAGCACAGAGAGCACTATTGGGGAATTTACGGTTGCACAACATGCGACAGTGACAGTCCCTCAGAAAACTCGAACTTGTGCCAGGCAGTCAAAAAACGGAGTCAGAAGAAGATGAGGTATCACGTACAACTATGCGAAACGTAAATAACTTTGTGAATCCCGAAAGAGTGACGCGGGACAACTTTGGGAAAAGAAGGGCTAAGGTTTGGGTAGTTTGAGGACTGAAGCCTAACGACTAACACACACACACGTGACTGTCGAGTCACTTTGATTCGAGGCAGCAGCAGCACAGCAGTAGAAAACGCAAGCTTGCCTATGGAACCGTTTCTAATATCTTCAGTTCGTTTTGGAATGTGGCTTGTTCCTGGCGGCCGGACTTTACTCCACATTTGGCAGCGCCTCGGCGTCGCGTCGTCTAACGGTGACGTTCGTGGCTTGCTGGGGTCCGACGGTGGATCCGCAGGCAAACATGTGCTTCCTGACGTCTCCCAGGAAAATGGCCAGCAGAAATCTGAAGAACGGTGCCGCTGCTGTGCGCACGCTGGCATCGAGAGTCACTCGGGCAGACAACCGGACCCATTGGAGGACTGCGTGGCGATCCAGACGAAGGAGGTGGTCAGGTAGAAGCCCCACTTCTCCGTGGCCAGGCTCGACCAGATGTGGAAGCTGACGATGGCGATGAAGAGCGCGGCCACGTTCGCGACCGTGATGCCGAGGAAGCGGAGCTCCGTGCGCCGCCGACGCTGCCTCTCCGCCTCCTTCAGCGCCACCCCGCGCTCGCCCACCGACGCCAGCTGCTCCTGCACGCGTCGCGCGCGCGCTTGTCGGTTCCGGACAACTACTAACTGGCTACTCACGAGGTTGCTCTTTCTCAAAAAGAGCAGGGCGACGACGTTGAAGAAGAGAATGAGACTGACGACGGCCAGACTCAAGTAGAAGTCGACGTAGTAGGCGATGGCCGCCCCGCATGGCGTGTTCTCGTAAGTCCAATAGTAGCCCTCTGGGTTGTAATAAAAGCTGCAGCCTTCGCCGAACAAGAGAAAGAACACGAGGAATGCCGCCAGCCAGGACAGCACTAAACCGTCACGCGTTACCCACTTGGGTATGGTGCATTACCTACATGTACATAGGTATGTAGAGCGACAATTTGGGTACAACAGAGACTGACTCGCGATCGCAGTGGTGTTGGTGCTGGTGAAGACGCCGCTGTACTGGACGGGAAAGGTCATGGCGACCGCGCGGTTGACGGCCATCGCGAGAATGGCGAAGATGCTGCCGAACCAGCAAAGAATCATCATCCGCCCTACGAGCCGACCCAATCCGCTGGCCGCCCACGACATCGACTGACTGAACGATCAGCGTTCCAGTGCATGGCTTGCTACCTAGTGGAGTGTAGAGTAGTGAGTGCAGTAGAGTGCTACCTACATAGTAGTGTGGCTTGCTACCTACTTTTGAAGGGCCTGTGGGGGAGGGGGGGGGGGGGTGGAGCACCTTGCGGTGAGCGGGCCCATCCAGAACGTGAGAATGAGCAGGGCGCCGCAGTCGGCGACGCCCATGGAGGTGCTGAGCAGCGCGAAGGGGCTGCCCTTGGTCGACGGCGCCCGATTGATGGACACCAACACCAGAACGCTGGCGGCCAGACTCGCGCCACCGCACACCATCGAAATGCCGCCGTTGACGACGCTTTCGTTCTCGCCAAAAAAGCCGCTCGTCGTAGCATTGGCAGCCATTCTCTCCAGTTGCAACCAAGACGCACACTATGCGCTGTAGGGTCGGCGCTGAGGTGCCTGATGAAAAAATTGTTGCAATTTCCAACCGCGACTGAAACTTTGCAGGCGCAGTAAAAAATGAACGACACGTTGAGTTAGTCGTGACGTGCAATGTAACATGTAGGTACCTATGCGCATAATAAGTACTTTGTCTCAGTTTAGCGGTTGCTACAATTAGGTGGTGCGATCTGTGATGTTGAATGGAACGCGAATGCCTAATTAATCCTTGAGGACGGACCTCATGGACTTATTAAAAGAACTAGCCGCTTCAACTCAGGACTCCTGCTTGCAAAGTGCTCCAAAGTGGTTCAATATCAATATTTTCATGTCCTCTGTAATGACTCATCATCAATGCAATGTGTCATAAAATCATGCTGCAAATGCTCAGTCGAAAAGCAACAATGACGAATCCGTAAAGTGCTGCAGCAAAAGCCAAAGGAAGTCAACCAATGCAACCAATGCACTTCTGCAATACAGGAAAACAGTTTACCTTTTTTGTTGTAACGCTTCATTCTTGCTTCATCAGGGTGTACGCGTCAGCGTACAACCCTAATATGTGACCACTTCTCAATGCGGGTTTTTGAATTTTCGATCGCCTATAACTTTTGATTGCCTGAACGGATTTCGACGCGTTATGGCGCAAATGAACCGCCTTCTTCTGGGGCATCGAATGCGCCATAACGCGTTTCCTTGCTTTCTTGAAAGCGGTCAATAGTTCCAAAAATGTTCCAATTTTGTGGCTTTTTTTTTTCGTGTTCTCTGCCAGGTTTTTGGAACGGCGCTCGCGAACGCCAGGACCTATCGCGACGAAACTTGGTATGTGAAGCCGCCTAGCGATGGGAATGTTGCATGCCAAAGGATTTGTGTGTACTTCGTACCGATCTCGAGATATTGCCGATTTTATCCAATTATCGATTGATTTCCTTGGAAATAGGCCACAAATTTTGTGCCTATAGGCGCTTTAACGGTACATCGCAGAGCTTCGCTGTAAAGGAGAAAGTTGGTCGCCATGACATGACTTGTGTTACTTTCAACAATTGGACCAAATTGGACGCACCAAAATACCTCCCCCCATTATATCAATAACGAAAATTGGCGATATTTCGGTGTGGTTAGGTCAGATGGCCTAAACATCAATAATAAAGTTGATCGCCCTTCGATGTAGAACATTTCATTCCTTGAAGTCAACACGGTCCGACGCACCAAAATATTTTCACTTCCGGGATAGTCGATAAATATCGATATGGGTAGGTCGGATCACTTTGGCCAAAACACAAAAGTTGACCGCCTGCACTTGCAGATCATTTTGTTTCTTTACACCGCTATGCTCCGACGAACCAATATGGCACTACAGATGTGCACGCACGCACGCACACCAACAAATGGGCTGCTTCGCACGAAACTTGATGGGGGTAGGTCCGATCACTTTGGCAAAAACACAAAAGTTGACCGTCTAGTCATGGTGATCTATGCTCTGACGCAGCAATATAGCACTGCATGTGCATGCATGCATGTATGTCTGCTAGGCTGTTGGTACTTTGCTTTACTTCAATTTTGCCTTGTTCGATTCAGTCACAGGTACATTGTGTGTGAACCTGCGTCAGTGAACGTGTGTGTGCGTATGTGCGTGCGTGCGTGCGTGCGTGGGTGCGTGCGTACGTGCGTGCGTGCGCGCGCGTGCGTGCGGGTGTGCAGATGTGTCATTTTCATGTATCAGGGGCTGTAGCGAGCATTCGTCCATATCAGGGTGTACGCGGCAGCGTACAACCCTAATCAGGGTGTACGCGGCAGCGTACAACCCTAATATGTGACGACTTCTGCAATGCGGCTTTTTGAATTTTCAGTCGCTCATCACTCTTGATTGCCTGAACGGACTGTGGCGAATGATAGCTCAAAAGAACCGCCTTCTAGACCGGAATCGAATAAGCCGTCCCGCGTTTCGGTACTCGAGCGTATTAACACGAAACTTCCGAAAATGTTCCGAAAAAGTGGTGTTTTTTTTTTCCTGTTCTGCACACACTTTTTGGGGCGCCGCTCTGGAACGCCTCAGTCGATTGGGACAAAACTTGGCGTGAGCACGCGGTATATGATGGCAACTTTGTGACCGCAAGAAAAATTTATCTAGGTGCTACGGATCTAGAGTTAAGGCCGATTTAGTAATTTTTTGGAACATAGTCGTTTTTTTTTTGCCAAAATTCGACAAGAGTAAAATTCGAAAAAAATCCGAGTAAAACCCCAAATGTTATTTGATTTACGTAAACAGCTTTACAAAGAAAGTCTAAGACGCTTGCACGACATTTGAAATTCTCACCACATAATGAGATATTGGCAACCAAAATTTCGCAAATTTCGACCAAAAAAACTTTGTCAGCTATAGGCGCTTCAACCGTTTTGTGGCAGAGCTGTTCTGCAATGACGAAAGTTAATCGTCCGGACCTGGAATAGGTTGCTTTCGACAAATGGCAGCGCTCCTATGCCCATGTCTCGGTCGGCCCGTTTTGAAATGCCATTTTTTGGGTGTTTTGTCCCAAAAGTTTGTCAGCTATAGGCGCTTCAACCGTTTGTCATACAGCTGTGCTGTAATGATGAAAGTTACTCGTCTGGACCTGGAATAGGTCACTTTCGAGAATGGGAGCGCTCCGATTTCCATGTTTCGCAGCTCGACCCTCTTGGCGCACCCCCATTTTGGGCAAAATTTGGAACTATGATCGTGCATTATTTTTCATTTCCTGAACGAATTCTGGCGCGTGATAGCTCAAAAGAAGCGCATTCAAAGGGGGAATCGATTAAGTCATAACACGCTTCCATACGCTTGTGCATTCCCGAGAAGTTTTTGGAGATGGCAGGACCCACTCTACATAACAAGCTTCTTGGTTCGTCGCCCATTCGCGCCTGCATCAATTGGACGGAAACCTCGCAGGCATCTATGCTCCACATCAAAAAATGAAATCGCCGGAGGGACTCTTGCTACATGACAGCTATGGTTTACTGGGCACATTTTTCTTTTTACCATGTTCCCTAAATCAAGAGGTCGCTGGTTCGAATCCCAGTAACGCCTGCCTGTGCCTTTGCACGTGTCCCCTTGGAAAACCCATCAGCGTTGCTTTACTGCAGTGTCTCCAGTCCATTCCACATTTTTTGTCTCTTTTCTAGGTTCTTTTACCAGAATTTTGGTAATTTTTTGGGCTAGAAAAAATATTTATAGACGAATGCTCGCTACAGCCCCTGATACATGAAAATGACACATCTGCACACCCGCACGCGCGCGCGCGCACGCACGCACGCACGCACGCACGCACGCACGCACACACGCACGCACGCACGCACAATGTGTACAGTGGTACACGCTTTTCATAAGCTTTATGGTGCAACACTGAGCATGCGTCCGTTCTGGTCTGCTGCTGTGGGTTTGTATGTGTGTGCGTGCGTGAGTTTTTGATTAATCTTTCTTTTACGAAAAAACACTGTATTAAGGAAAATTTTGCAGGTGGCTGCAAAAAAAGGAGAATATGTGACGCTCCTTTAGGCCCAGTTTGAAAAAACGCGGTATTAAAAGTAGCCACTTCATCAGATGATCAACTTCAGTTTGGACAAGTGTATAATCGAACCAAGCGCAGCAACACGTCACATATTCGGCGTTTGTTGTGCGAGCCATCGCACACAGCCACAACACTACCACTATCAATCCACCCTCACAAACTCTTTCATCTCTCTGACGATGCGCATTCTCTGACGATTCATTAGGCATCGTATGGATGGACAGGGCACACAGCCAAAGATTCTGCATAAATAATTTCGCTACCCTGCCCATCTTAAATTTTTAATATGTGGCTTGCCCTTACAGTAAGTGATATGCACCATCAATTCACGATCTTGAGTACCAAGTACATTGTATGCCCTACATTCAATCTTCGATTCTCGTTCATCTTTGTTCCGCTTCTGTTAGCCTGTGCCTATGGACGGACGGAACTGCCATCTGTAGACGTCCAGTCAAGGATAAGGCCCGCTCTCGTCTCTGAGTCCAACGAATGAAAGGCCTCGGTCCTCATGCAGCCTGGACTGCCTTTCCAGTGATCCAAGCGAGCACAACAAACGCCGAATATGTGACGTGTTGCTGCGCTTGGTTCGATTATACACTTGTCCAAACTGAAGTTGATCATCTGATGAAGTGGCTACTTTTAATACCGCGTTTTTTCAAACTGGGCCTAAAGGAGCGTCACATATTTCTCCTTTTTTTGCAGCCACCTGCAAAATTTTCCTTAATATATTTTCCCAGCTCAAAAAATTACCAAAATTCTGGTAAAAGAACCTAGAAAAGAGACAAAAAATGTGGAATGGACTGGAGACACTGCAGTAAAGCAACGCTGATGGGTTTCCCAAGGGGACACGTGCAAAGGCACAGGCAGGCGTTACTGGGATTCGAACCAGCGACCTCTTGATTTAGGGAACATGGTAAAAAGAAGAATGTGCCCAGTAAACCATAGCTGGCATGTAGCAAGAGTCCCTCCGGCGATTTCAATTTTTGATGTGGAGCATAGATGCCTGCGAGGTTTCCGTCCAATTGATGCAGGCGCGAGTGGGCGACGAACCAAGAAGCTTGTT
>JASAMY010000298.1:0-20683 GCA_030248085.1 Paralinhomoeus sp. GSCO2_6 | reverse complement strand
TCTTCTTCTCTTCTTCTTTCCTGAGGCCGGCTCCGGCGTCGTCCATGGGATCGGCCGACGTCGGAGCAGAGAGCGTCCGCGCTTGGGCGCTATAAACTCTCTATCAGCCGAAAAATAGATGAACGTTTCACCCCACAGAGACAGGTACGAGATCTGCCGTTGGGTGAAGATTGGGGTGGGCATTTGACTGCCCAGAAAGAGGTCCGTCAGCCAGGGAAACAGGAATAGCCTGCCGCCCAAGGATGGAAATTGACTAGGCAGGCAGACAGCACGTTGCTCACCTAGTGTTAGGGTTAGTAGTCGGACGCCACCCCTTTCGGGGCCGCGTCCGCGGACGCCACCCCTTTCGGGGCCGCGTCCGTCCTAGAAGTCGGGCGACACCTCGTCGTCCACGTCGGCCTCGTCGGCCACCGCGGACGGCGTGGTGTCCTTGTCGGCCACTTGCAGGGCCCCGGTGGAGGCCACCAGGGCGTCCTCCTCCGAGGTCGCTGGGGGGCGCGACCCCCAAGAGGGCGTCCTCTTCCAGCTGCTCCGCTGCGGCGGCCTTTGCCTGCTGCTGCTCCTTGCGGCGTTCGGCCGAGGCCAGCTGGACCAGCCCCGTCTCGAACCAGACCTGCATGTTGTTGGCGCAGAGGACGGCGTAGGAGGCGTCCTCGACGAGCATGGAGTAGCTGGTGGTGTCGGGGCGCCTCGAGACGGAGCGCACCACCTTCCACCTGTCGGTGTTCAGGCCCGGGTTCTGCTTCGCGAGCATGCCGAGCATGAACTTCTCGTCAGCGACGCCGTCGTCGATGAACGTGCCGTGGACCAGGTGAGAGGGACCGTCGACCACTTGGGACGGTGTCCCGACGATCCAGCTCTGCCCGTCCCACGGCGGGATCTCCTTGACGACCTCGCGGAGCCAGGCGCCCGTGTCTTTGTCGTGGGGGGCCAGCAGTAGAGCGCCGCCGCGCCCCACGCGACCCCACTCGTCGAAGCGCAGCAGCGGCGCGTTGTCGACGCCCATCAGGGTGGCCCGGAGACGCTGGCGGATGAACTTCAGCGCCGCGTCTCCGGCCTCCTTGCTCAGCTGCCTCTTGTCGGCCAGGCCGATGCCGACGAGCTTCCTCCGCTGCTCCGAGACGTTTCGGCTGGCCGGCGTCTCGGTGACGGCGGAGTCCGCCGTCGTGCACGGCCTCTTGGCGTCGGGGGCGGGCTCGGGATTCGAGCTCGCCGACAAGTTGGCGCCGCCGGCCGCCAGCTGAGCGGCAGCCTCCTTCGCCTTGATCCTCTTGCGCTTTCGGCTGCCCGGTTTCACCTTCTTGGGCGGCACCTGGGGAGCAGCCACCGGCACCTGCTGAGCAGTCGCCGGCGACTGCTGGGCCGTCACCGCCCTCGAAGGCTCCACCGAGCCGCCTCCACCGCTCTTGTTGCCGATCATCACGACCGCCTTCGTCACCTTGCGCTCTCCGTTGCCAGACATCTAGACAAGAACAGAAGAGGTGTGAGGCGTCACTTTGCGAGAAGTGAGGTAGGTGATAGATAGGCCGATACCATGGCAAAGAAAACCGAGTCATAGCCTTCTGATAGTTTACTTCCTGTTCACACAGGTGAGTACCAATCAATTGAATCGATTGGTTCGCTCGGCGAAGCACAATAGCCTAGTAGGTGCAAGTCTTCGCAGATGGTCCAGAGTGAGGACAGGTCCACCAAGTACTTGGAGGCGCTGTCGCATCCAGTGGGGGCACTCGGCTAGAAAATGGAAAGCATCTTCTTCGGCCAGGTGGCAGTGGGGGCACAGCGGCGAGGGCGTCAGCTGCATCAGATGCAGGTGGCGTTTAGTCGTGCGGCATATGTGAATGCAGGGTGTTCCAGTCCAGTTAGGTCCTATAATTGCCACTGCTCCTTTCTCATGCACGCGAACACAAAAAATGCCAAATATGTGACGTGTTGCTGCGTTTGGTTCGGTTTTTATACACGGTTTGTTCAAACTGAAGTTGATCAGCTGCAAAGCATAAGTGGCTATACATAAATGAGGCATGCCTTAATTGATACCCCTCTTTTTCAAACTGGGCTCCAACAAAAGAGCGTCACATATTCACCTTTTTTTGCAGCCGCCTGCAAATTTTTCCTTAATTTAATCGTCCAAGGAGTTCAAAGTTCAAAGTATAGTGGCCCAGAGCATACCTGTAACTGGGGGGGGGGGGCTGGGGTTCGCTCCCCCCACTTGCTGGTTCTGACCCTACCCACCCACCCCAACCCCCCCCCAGAAATTTGAAACTGTAAATTGTAATGTGTTTTGTACAGTGCTTTTGAGCAAAAATCGACCGATAAGAACCTACCGTAAATCCTCCAATACAACCCCCCCTTCAATAGTGCCCCCCTCCAATAGTGCCCCCGGGTACGGCAAGGTTGAAATAATAGAGCCCCCCCCCCCTCCAATAGTGCCCCCGGGGGTAAGGGGTATGTTGTGCCATGTGCCTTTATGGGCAAAAATATAGTGGTAGGTACATTTATATCGTGTATACACACTATTACTAACCAATAATAGTACGTTTCAGCAACTATTAGCGGTAAATCAACCATTAAATGTGGCAAAAGTGATCAAAATCACCGAAAAATCGGCAATTTTGACAGCGAAACTAGCATTACCATTCAAAATTTTTAGGTTGAAATAATAGAAGCCCCCCTCCAATAGTGCCCCCGGGTAAGGAGAGGTTGAAAAAATAGTGCCCCGGGGGCACTGTTGGAGGATTTACGGTATATTGGGTTATTTACAGTGTATTTTGACTAAAAAGTACCTATTTTAGGGTTTTTACAGTCTTTTTGACCAAAAATCAACCAAAAGTGCCTATTTTTTCCTTCCCAGACCCCCTCGTCCTCCTCCGCCTCTAGATTTTCACCCCGACCCCCCAAACTCGTGCCCGAACCCGCCCCCCAGGTCCAAGGCCCGGTTACAGGTTTGATTGTAGGCACTATTGGAGGTCCCCAGAGGCTCTATTGGAGCATTTACGGTATTAGCGAAACGGCGCGGCCGCCTTCAGAAAAGCGGTGAACGCGAGAAATGGCGCGAGGGTGGCGACACTGCTCGACAGCATGTCCAACATTGAGTTCCTCGTCAAGCTGGGTCTTCACGCCACCACGAGGGAGTACACCCGCCTGCTGACCATCGGCAAGAAGATAGTGGGCGCCATTCTTTGACCGCCGCGCCATCATTCCCCATAGGAATTAGGTGTTCCTCAGTTGATTTGATTTGTGTTGTACAACGACTTTGATTCTGCCCCCCCCCCCCCGCCCACTAGCGAACGGGTTGCGCGGTGGACGAAAACGTTGATCTGTTCAGCTAAAAATTGCAATGAAACGATTGAAATTGCAATGGAAATGGCAAGCTTAGTACGAACGCGCAAGCAAAACAAAATCCACTACTCCATTGTTCAAGGGAAGAAGGCTGAAAGGTGCACGCCAGCCAAAACACGACAAAACAACATTTCTTCGACACTTTCACCGATGACCGCGCAACACAAAGCGGGAAAGATTCATTTACACCGAGAAAAAAAAAACGATAATTTGCGTACAGTAAAACCTCCGAACGTGAAAACGTACCGCGATTGATAATTTCCGTATTTATTTGAACTTTTTGCGACAGTGGCTGTCAGACGCTCTTCTCTGACAAAAATCGTTTAAAATTGCGTTCCACAAATACCCTAAATCTTCCAATAACGCCCGGTGTACTTATACTTTCAATATACTTTCAACCTCTCTCTTCACCCGGCAGGAACTGGTGAAGTTCCTTAAGTATTGCGTTCCTTAAAGTGATCAACAGTTCAACGTAGCTGTCGTTCTGTTCAGCAATGGGTGCAGCTGTGTACACACCACCTATACGTAACTACTGCTTGATTAGTGCTGTGTATAACGCAATTGCCCCAGGGGAACTATTGGAGGAGTTACGGTAGGAAGGTTTCACTACCGGAGATTCTACTGTACTCCGCAAATTTCAAATATTATCCAACGCTTTCACTTCTTCTTTCAGTTCTTCTTGATCAGCGCCTTAATGGCCTTGGCTCTCAGCTCGAGTTCATACAGCTCCAATTCCTTGTTGTCTTTCTTCTCCTTTTCCACTTGTTCCCGTTGTTCTTGTTCCCTTTTCCTTTGCCTTTCCTGTTCTTCGCGCATTTCTCTCTGCCGGAGCTTGTCCTGCTCCCGTTTGCGCTTCTCTTCCGCCAAATTGATGGGTTGCAGCTGCATTTTTACGGTTGGAACGTTCTGCCTTGTTTTGTCTCTTCCCTTTTTGGAGCCCTCCAGTTTTTTGCACTCGATCTCGTGCAGGAGCTGCTTCTGCTTCCGGAGTTTGTCTTTGATCTGCCGCTCCTCTGCGTTGAGCTGCTCGCGAGTGCTCTAGAATTGAAAAAAAGGTTGTGTAAGGATTTTTACGACTATAAAACTTTTCTAAGTCTCTCTGGTCAAATTATACGTAAACAAACGGATCGATTAGTTATCGTTCGAGCAACGCATGTGTGCACATTTTTTAACAGAAAGGAAATTCACGCCAAAGAGACACCGTACCCAGCACCCAATGCTTTCGCACCGAAATAGCAGATCCGCATACCCAGACTGTACCGACCCCCCCTATTTTGGCCCCAATCCCCTACAATGAAGTCCCTCTCCACACGGCCCAAACCGAACAATTAGCTCCAGGGGGTGGGGGGGGGCTAATTGGAGGGTGTACCGTACCTTGAGCTTGGTGAGCAGGTCGAGACGGGCGCGCATCTCTTCTGCGTGACGGCGCTTCTTCGCCTCCAGCTCCGCCACAAAAGCTGGCGTCAGCGCCTACATACGCGTGCGTGCGTGCCAGTGCGTGCGTGCGGCGGGCGTGCGTGCGTGCCGGTGCGTGCGTGCGTGCGTGCCAATGCGTGCGTGCGTGCCGGTGTGTGCGTGCGTGCCGGTGCGTGCGTGCGTGCCGGTGCGTGCGTGCGTGCCGGTGCGTGCGTGCGTGCCGGTGCGTGCGTGCGTGCCGGTGCGTGCGTGCGTGCCGGTGGGTGCGTGCGTGCCGGTGCGTGCGTTTCGCGCGTCCGTGCGCGTGCGTGCCGGTGCGTGCGTGCCCGTGCGTGCGTGCCCGTGCGTGCCAGTGCGTGCGTGCCCGCGCGTGCCGGTGCGTGCGTGCGTGCCGGTGCGTGCGTGCGTTTCCGCCCGTCCGTGCGCGTGCGTGCCGGTGCGTGCGTGCGGGTGCGTGCGTGCGGGTGCGTGCGGGCCCGTGCGTGCGGGGGCGTGCGTGCCCGCGCGTGCCGGTGCGTGCGTGCGTGCCGGTGGGTGAGTGCGAGGCGGTGCGTGCGTGGGTGTCCGGCCGGGGCTGCGCGTGCGTGCCGGGGCGTGCGGGCCGGTGCGTGCGGGCGGGTGCGTGCGTGCCAGTGCGTGCCGGTGCGTGCGTGCCCGCGCGTGCCGGTGCGTGCGTGCGTGCCGGTGAGTGCGTGCGAGCCGGTGCGTGCGTGCGATTCCGCCCCTCTAGGCGCGTGCGTGCCGGTGCGTGCGTGCCGGTGCGTGCGTGCCCGTGCGTGCCGGTGCGTGCGTGCCCGCGCGTGCCGGTGCGTGCGTGCGTGCCGGTGTGTGCGTGCGTGCCGGTGCGTGCGTGCGTTTCCGCCCGTCTCTGAGCGTGAGTGCCGGTGCGTGCGTGCCGGTGCGTGAGTGACGGTGCGTGCGTGCCCGTGCGTGCGTGCCGGTGTGCCCGTGCGTGCCGGTGCGTGCGTGCCCGCGCGTGCCGGTGCGTGCGTGCGTGCCGGTGTGTGCGTGCGTGCGGGTGGGTGCGTGCGTTTCCGCCCGTCTATGCGCGTGCGTGCCGGTGCGTGCGTGCCGGTGCGTGCGTGCCGGTGCGTGCGTGCCCGTGCGTGCCGGTGCGTGCGTGCCCGCGCGTGCCGGTGCGTGCGTGCGTGCCGGTGTGTGCGTGCGTGCCGGTGCGTGCGTGCGTTTCCGCCCGTCTATGCGCGTGCGTGCCGGTGCGTGCGTGCCGGTGCGTGCGTGCCCGTGCGTGCGTGCCCGTGCGTGCGTGCCCGTGCGTGCGTGCCGGTGCGTGCGTGCCCGTGCGTGCGTGCCCGTGCGTGCGCGCGACCTGCGATCTCTTGCGCTCCCTCTCCTCTTTGCGTCTTCGCTTCTCCGCCTCCTTGGCGCGTTCCATCTTCTCCCTCTCCTCTTCGCTGTCCTTTTCGTAATCCCACTCTGCAAAATGATGTTGTATTTTCTCGCGATTTTAAAGCTTTTATTTGCGATTTCAACATCTACAGACCGATGCCTGGCGGCGGCGGGCTGGGTTTCATCTTGCGCCTGTTCTGCTGCGGTTGGCGTTCCATGACCTTTTTGCCTGTGTCTGTGGTGCCTTTCGTCTTGTTGTTATCGTCGTCTTTTTTGGTCGTTTTGTCTTTATTCTCAGCGTTTGTGGTTTTCTCGGCAGCGTCCCCTTCAACGACTGCTCGATCGGCCACTGGCTCCACGTCCACGCTGTAGACCTGAAATGTATTTATAACATTTAGAAATATTCGGAATAAATTATTTAAAACAGTAAACCACTTAAACTGCATACGAGAGTAGCTCGCTCGAAAACCAGTGGGCGTCTGTGCTGTGCAAGCGTTGAACCCTCCCAAGGAACATACATATACATGTACCTTTGTTTAATGAAAATTATATTTTTTTTCAGAATAAATCAAAACCTTTTTCTTTTGCAGCTTGGCGCGCTCTTTCTGCGCTTTGATCTGCTTGTAGAGGTGCTTGATGTGCACTATCGATGAACGCGAGCCACCCGCCGAACCGCCGCCGCTCGAGGCCTAATTAATTAATTAATTACTAATTAATACTAATACAAATTGATTAATTAATTAATTAGCTGCTAATTAGCCACAAAGTCGAAGTCGAACTACAGTCACGCAACAGCGACACTTGCAACGTCTGGAAGGTCACGGTTCCCTCGACTAATTAGCCCACTAATTAGTCTTAATTAACAACAACATTAATCAGACCTTGGCCTTGTTGAGTTGGTCCAATTTCTCGGCGACGGATTCCTTGAGTGCCACTGCAGATGCTTCCATACCGGGAGGGGCGCAGTCATGGTCTGATGACTGGACATCTGCAGCTGCAGATGCCATGGTCCCTGCCGTTTCCTCCTCGCCATCGGACGAGCCCGAGGAAGAGGAACTCGACGAGAACAGCCTCAATTTAATTGAGTTAATTGCGGAAAATGCAATTTTTGATTTCTTTTTAACTAGAAATTCGTGCTGGACGAATTTGAGAATCCGTTGATAGCGACCGTAATTTTAAGATCAAACTCGAATGAATAAGAAAAGTCACACCAAAATGCACAAACGAAAGAAAAAAAAAACAAAATATCAGAAAAGAACCTGGCGTCCAGTAGCGCTTGTTCGTTCTCGAGTTGCGTCTTGCTCGTCGAAGGCTCTACACATTGAAGCGATTGATAGAAATCATAACGTATTTTTTGTGAATTAAAAAAGCATGTCCAAAAATATTTACAGAAAAATTAAAATATTATACAGTATAGTACTGTATTGTACTGCACTCTAACTCACGCATACGCACCTGTAACTGCGTATAAGCCAACCACCCCCCAGCAGGGTCCAATTCTCCTAGCTAGGAACACAACCACACACCCCTATGGACATATCATACTCCCGCGCAAGCTCGGCCAAACCCGTTTGTATATGTACATATCCCCTTCCAAGCCAAGATCTGCAGTTTGGGTGGTGTGACTTCGCATCCAATCGCCCAAAATTCGACGGTTGAATGCATGGTTGGCATCATACCTGTAACTGGGTCTGGAAGAGTGGGGGGGGGAATAAATGGCCAAATTCTGGGGGGGGGGTGTCTGGAGCAAAAAGTGGGGGGGAGTAGCCAGCCATTTTCCGAGTTATACTGGTACTTTTTGGTCAAAAATGGGTATAAATAGGGTCTAAACAGTGTTATTTAGCTGTTTTATGGTCATATAACACTGAAAAGCACTGAAATACACCAACATTTACTCACTTTTATCGTTTTAGACTGAGTGAAAATCCCTTGGGAAAATTCTGGGGGGGAGGGTTGGGGGGGGGGGGGGGTTGGGTGGGCGTTGGAAAAATAGTGCGGGGCCCCCAACCCGCCCCCCAGTTACAGGTATGGGCATTGATGGATACGAACCACAGACGGACACGCGCACGCACGCACGCACGCACGCACGCACGCACGCACGCACCGACGGCCATATCATCCCCAAAGTAGGCGTCCTCCTCGGAGTCGATCTCGGCCTCCATCGGCGAGTCGTCGTCGTCGTCGTCGTCGCCTTCTAAAGAGCGTATTTAGTATTAATTGACAAAAATAATTCACGTTGTTTTTTTTTACGATGAAAGTTGGGCCAGCCATCAGCACTGGAACATACCAAGGACGCACGCACGCACGCACTGACACGTTGCGAGTGCGTGCGCGTGTGCGCGCGTGCGCGTGTGTGTGCATGTGCGTGCGTGCGTGTGTGCGTGTGTTTGTGCGTGTGTGCGTGCGTGCGTGTGTCTGTGTGTGTGTGTGTGTCTGTCTGTCTGTCAGCCACCCCCTTCCCACCAGTGGCAGGTCCTTCTAGAGATCTGCAACCCTGCGCTGGCTCGATCTCTTCATCCTCATCGTAATCGAGTTCCTCTTCCTCCTCCTCCTCCTCCTCTTGTTCTTCTTGTTCCCGTACACCTTGTCCTTCCGTTTCCTCGTTGTCCTTGTCCTCTTGTCGCTCTGTCGCCTTTTTGGAGCCCCCGGCCGCCCAGCGGCGCGCGCGCTCGGCCAAAGACAGCAGCGCAAGATCCTGCAAAGAATATGCACATACCGTAAACCCCATATTTAGCCCCCCCCCCCCTATAATTACACCCCTTCCACCAAACAATTAGCCCCCGGGGGCTAATCATAGGGTATACGGTAGTTCAAAAATCCGTGAACCTTGAAGCGGTGCCCAACGATAGGGGGGGGGGCGTGCCACAGCAGCATTGGATTCTCCAATGAAATTTCCTTCAAAGCAAAGCACACCAAAATAACCCCGCGAATACCTCATCCGTCTCCGCTGCAACCTTCTGAGTCGCAAATTCGGAAATTCCCTCTTCCATGACATTACCATCGTCGTCGACTTCCCCCTCCTCTACCGGATCGTCCTAAAATATATTAATTATTTTAGTGAATAAATAAATCATGTACAGATTGTATCCGCAGTCTGTCAAAAGAGTCACGAATACATGTTTCCGCGCCAGCACAACAGACGTGGCTGTCCATTGAATTTAATGAATGTCCGAGCTCGCGAATCGAACATAACTTGGGTAAAAACAATCAAACCCCGTTGCATTTTTAGTCACCCCCCCCCCCCCCTAAATAAACGCAACCCCCCCCCCCCACCCAATCGGAAAGCAGCACCAACAGATTTATCTCAGGCATTTATTCAGCCTGTCAGAAAGGACAAAAGTGCTTGTTTTAGCCGATTTTATAGTGGCAATAACGCTATTTCCTCCAAATGTTTCAGTCCGGCTCTGGAAACTGTGCCATTTTTCCATCATCTTTGGGGACGCAAAAATCACCGCAGAATCAAAATCATATTAAAAAAAAACCTTATTTATTAAAACAAATTCACAAAAAAAAACACCTCGAAGCCTTCGGGTCTCCTTTCGGGACCGAAGACGACCACCTCCTCTTCTTTCGATTTTTCTGCAGCACTCTCTTCCCAATTTTCTTTATTTTCCTCAATTTCCTCATTTAAATTTGCAGCGACCGTGGTGACCTCTCCCCAAAAAGCTTCGGTGCCTGGAGGAGCGTCGGGGGGAGGGGGTAGATTCGCTTCCAGCTCCAGAGAGTCCAACTGATCCGCGTCGATCAGATCGATCAGAGGCTGATCAGCGGTGCTCCGATCGATATTTTGGTTGTCCACCACGGGTTGAGAATGCTGATCTGAAATCAGGCTGGTGATCGACAAATCGCGGAAAATCTCGAAAAAGGTTTTTAATTTAAAGCCACAGATTACTAGCATACCCGCAACCGGGTCTGGCAGAGTGGGGGGAGGGAGCAAGTGGTCTCTTAGGCTCTTGAGGGGGGGGGGGGGGAGGGGGGGGGCAAAAAGTGAGGGGGCTAGTTGAAAATTGTTGCCACAAATCGGGTCTAAATAGGAACTCTCTGGTGCAAAATCGGGTCTGAATAGTGTGATTTTGCAGCTTTGCGATCACAAAACACTGAAAATTGCGTCGACACACCCACTCCTGCCAGTTACAGGAGTAGGGCTACTAATAAACGTTGGAAAACGAAATGTTGTCCAATAATCAATGATAAATGTTTTACCGCTCCTATGACTGGCGAGTGAGGATCTATACGCACTTAGTGGTTCCCAGCACAGAGGGTTTCAATTTTAAAAATAATTCTCTTATTCAACTTTTTTTAATAAAAAAAACGGGAATTTTTCATTTTAATATATATTTTTTTAAATAAAAAAACTGGAATTTTTTCGGTTTAGCCGTAGTTTTTTTGCGTTTTCCCTTTAGTTTTCCCAGTTTTGTGTTTTCTCTTCAAGTGTTGGGTCTGATACAGCGCTAAATGGGGCCTTTTTGGTGCGTTTAGTGTGTATTTGTATGGCTATTTATGCGTTTAGGAATAGAATATGGACATAGGTACATGCCACCACGTTCCCAGTGTGCTATTGCATGTTGTACATGGTACATGTTGTACATTGTACCTACCATTGTACATGGCAGGGCACCTGTGGGTGTAAAGCAAGCTATTTATGCATTTGTGTAGCCATTCAAGGCTTTTGTGGATCACAATAGCGCTGAAACACCCTCTACAAGGTATATTTACACTAATATACGGCACCTTATATCGTCTGAACCCTCCTATAATTTAGAAAATAATTTTTTTTAATTAAACAAATTTTTAAAAAGTCCGACTTTTTTTCAGAAACCATCTCTAGTCTGTAGCTTTCGGAAAGCTTTTGGAAAATGCCGAGAACATCGTCTAAATAGCTACATTTTTGGTAGTTCCAAATGAAATGCCAATTCGATGAAATTAATTTAAAGTTAATTGATGTGTGAACGGATCACCTTCTTGATCCGAGAGATCCGCCCTCAAGTCCGCCTCCACATCCTCCAGAAGTAAATCCTCGTCATCGTCTTCGTTGTTCATTTGTTGATTGTCCCCTTCTATTTTGTCTTTTTCCTTTTTGTTCTCGTCTTTTTGTCTTCTCGCGTCATAAGCCACTAGCTTACGGCCTTCGAACAAACTGCGCGCTGTGGTGACAGCAGAGACGGCTTCTAAAAATGGTTTCAAAAAACGTAAAATTTTTTATTTAAACACATTTTCCAAGAGTTTGTGGCAGTGAGCGTGCGTGCGTGCGTGCATGTAGCATCGTGCGTTGTCTGCTCCGATTTATGAATTTTTAAAATTTAAAATATTAAATATCAGTAGCCCAAATTCCACCACCTTGCTCTCCCGTCGTTTCCTCATCATCGGACGAGTCTTTTTGCTGGTATTCAGTCAGTTTTTCACCGACATTTTCCGCGTCTTTAGGTGATTTTTGCGGATTTTCCTCATTTTTCTCGATTACAATTTCGCCGTCCTCAGACCGAGCAATGCACCAGCCAACGCCTTGCAATCTGCAAACGTTTTCTTTTCTTTAAATAATAGTTATTAAGTCAATTAAATAAAACATTACGTTAATTCTGTAGCGAGACACATAGGACCCAATGGGCATGGTGAAACGACCCATTGGGACACGCAGGCTCGCCCAATTTGCATAATTACTGTAGCGACCCGTAAAACGCGTCAAATTCGGCCCTTTTCACAGTGTGACGCGGGAACTGCAAGTCGCATTTTTATTTTAAATTCATTACATAAATACAGTAAACATACACGTTTTTTGTCAAGACCAAACTTCGAACCCGCGACCTCGCGATCGGTAGCGCAACGCTTAACCGACAACGGCCCACGTTCGCAAAAAGTATCATTATAATCCATGCATAAAAACACAAACAAAACTTTGGAAGACAACATTTCAACAAAAAAAAAATGTTTCAGCAGTCCTACAAATTCTAGCGCATATTTCAGATAAGATACTTGCTGTGGGTGGGCCCCAGAAAACAATAAATATGGTTCGGGAAAGGATAGCGTAAACCCCCCAATAAAATCGGCGCGGAAAATTACCTTCACCATCGAAATTTTTAGGGTGGAAATTATAGTGGCCCCTTCCAACCATACCTGTAACTGGGGGGGGGGGGGGTGGGGGTTCCCTCCCCCACTTGTTAGTTTTGACCCTACCCACACCCCCCAACCCCCCCAGAAATTTGAAACTGAAAATTGTAATGTGTTTTGTACAGTGCTTTTGAGCAAACAATTGACCAAAAAGTGCCTATATTGGGTTATTTACAGTGTATTTTGACTAAAAAGTACCTATTTTAGGGCTTTTACAGTGTCTTTTTGACCAAAAATCAACCAAAAAGTGCCTATTTATTCCTTCCCAGACCCCCCCCCTCCTCCAGATTTTCACCCCACTCACCACCCCCCCCCCCCCCAGAAAGTGTCCGAACCCTCCCCCCCCAGGTCCAATTCCCGGTTACAGGTATGCTTCCAACAGTGCCCCTTTTAATATTACCCCAGGTATGGAGGGCCGAATGCGCAGTTCGCGGGTGACTGATTTACGGTGTGTGCAGCATTTCTAAGAAATTTGCACATTGTTGAATACAAATTACGTTCAACTATTTTAAAATACTCAATGTAATTAAAAAATAATAAACGAAACAATTCGACCTATGTCGCTCCTTATCAGCCGTCTCATCCACTTCCCCATCGCTGTATTCGCCGCTTTGCTCGGAGGCGACACTGCAATGGTGCGTCCGTTCATGTACGTGTGTCTGTCCGGTGTCGGATGTGCGTGCGTGCGTGCGTGCGCACAATATTTAATGTTCAACTGTTTAATACTTATTTAGTTATTTTTTTTTAATCTTGGCTCCTACCTCCTCCTGTCATCCTCTTCCTCCCCTCCTTCGCCAAGCGGTTCTGTGGCGACAAATTGCTCATCGAAATTCTTGGGAATTTCCTCATTTTGGCCACTTAATTTTTCCTCCAGCTCTTCTAGCTCCACGCGTCTGTCCACCTCCGCACGGCGTTCCGGACTCAGAGGCTGAAATTAAGTAACTTAATTGACTAAAAATAATAATAAAGGGGTGAAGTGTGTGTGTGTGTGTGTGTGTGTGTGTGTGTGTGTGTGTGTGTGTGTGTGTGTGTGTGTGTGTGTGTGTGTGTGTGTGTGTGTGTGTGTGTGTGTGTGTGTGTGTCCCCTTAACTGACTAGGAATAACCACGCTGATGCAGCGACATACTAATTATTATGCACATTTCTTGGACATCCACTGGTGCTGTTCGACTCTTCGAAACTAAAAGCGCCCCCTCGAAACATGCCCCCCCCCCCAAAGTTACTACCAATCTGAAAAAAAATATGATGAAGACTCCTCTGCAGCATAATGCAACGTCAAAATATTTGCAATGTATATCCTGCAAATAAAACATTTGTTGGTTGAAGCAAACTCAGACGCACGAATCTATCAGAACAAATTATTGTTGAATTGGTTGTGTGGTATTCACAGCGTTTTATCGCCTAAAAACGAAACAAAATACCTACAGCCAAATTAATTAGAAACACATTACAATTAAAAGTTACAAATTATAAAGAAAAGAGAAAAAACAGAAAACCCACCCGAGCATCGCTTGCCAACGGTTCGTCTCTGTCGCTCTGATCCGAATTTTGATCACCACCTATCGATGGCTCCTGATCACTGGACTGATCCCCATGATCTGTAGGCGATCGCGCCTCGCCAAGATCCAGGTCAATATCGTCCTGCTTCTCAACGTCGTTGTCCACAGCTGGAGCGCCGATCGAGCTACTGATCATCGTGACTTGATCGTCCAATTTCTGATCAGTTGACATTTCGGTGTCATTCTGAGAGTCGTCCTCGATCGTCACTGTCTCCACTGGGGAAGACTCCTGAAGAGGAGAGGTGCGCGTGAGTGCGTGCCATACCTGTAACCGGGTAAAGAGTGGGGAGGGAGAAGGGGCTAAATGGCCGAATTTTCGGGGGGGGGGGGGGGGGTGGAGCAAAAAGTGGGGGGTAGCTGGCCATTCTTTGAGTAATACTTGTACTTTTTGGTCAATAATGGGCATAAATAAAGTCTAAACAGTGTTATGTAGCTGTTTCATGGTCATATAGAAGTGAAATACACGAACATTTACTCACTTTTATCTTTTTAGACAGAGTAAAATCCCCGAGGAAATGATGGGGGGGGGAGGTTGGGGAGGGGAGGGGCGGGGGGGAGGGGAGGGGGTTGGAAAAATAGTGGGGACGGTAACCCCACCCCCCCCCAGTTACAGGTATGGTGCGTGCGTGCCGGTGCGTGCGTGCGTGTTCGTGTGCGTGCGTGCGTGCGTGCGTGCGTGCGTGCGTGCGTGCGTGCGTGCGTGCGTGCGTGCGTGCGTGCGTGCGTGCGTGCGCTTGTCCGTCTCTGTGCGTGTGCGTGTGCGTGCGTCTGTCCCAATCGTTCACAATTTCATCGTCTGGTCGTCAGCGGTACCTTCTGCACAGAGGACGCAGCAGCGACCATAACTCCTTCAGCCGGTGTGGCTCCAATTGCAGGCGGATTTAGAGCCACACCGCAGTGGCCCGTAGTGCTGTCGGGTTGGACCTGGAGGGGCGGGGTGGTAGTGCTGGCCGGCCGCCTTGATCCCAGCGTCTTCAGCGCCTCCCTCTGAATTTAGGTCTAGTGTAAGTGAGCCTAAGCCTGAGTTCTCCAAGCATATGAAATTACATACCACCATAAATCCCCCAACAGTGCCCCCGGGGCACTATACTTTCAACCTTGCCTAACCCAGGGGCACTATTGGAGAGGGGGCACTATTGGAGGTGGGGGGGGGGCTCCGTTGGAGGATTTACGGTAGTGAGGTAAAGTTTTATTCAAAATCAAAGTCTGAACGGAAATGTTCCAGTCTGGGGTTTTAGAGGTCAGCGAATGATCTGCCACATTGGTGCCTTCAAATCAACGACTATGTGCAGTCTCATCCAAGCACGCACAAGACACGCAGCCACCCACAGCAACCCATACTTCACGGCAGACGCACGCACGCACGCACGCACGCACAGAGCTAACACTCAACCAGCTAACACTGAAAGCTCGAAGCCAAAATCCGACCTTCAGTTCGTCGGCGTCCTCCTCCGCGGTGTCTTCGAGCTTGATCTCGCGCTTAATTAGCGGCTTCTTGCTAATTAGCGGCCTTTCACCCTCGTCGTTGTCGGTCGACACGCAGCTCGAGTCGTCCGTGCCGCTGCTGCTCGTCATCTCGCGGCCCTCCAGCACGCAGCTTAATTAATTAAGCTAATTAGGTAATTAAGCAGAAAACATACGGATATTCTATGTGGGATTGGGGTCCAAAGTCGCGTGTGAATAGGTACTTCTTGGTAAAAATAGCGCTATTGTGGTGTTTTCTGATAAAAAAAGACTGAAAAGCAAGAAAAATGGACAATATCATCAATCATCATTGTGCAGAAATGTTTTCACATTCCTGGATGAATTCCGCCGAGAAAGGGGGTTTCTTCTCCAAGAATGCTATATATGTACTCCATGCCTGTACGTGAGGGGGGGGGTCGCCCAGCAGCCCATTTAACCGTTCCACCTTCCAACCCCCCCTCCCAGTGTCATTTATCCCCCCCAGTTTACCCTGGTTAACCCCATGCCTGACGTGAGGTGCTGGGGGGGGGGGCTCCAGAATGTTTCACCTATCCCCTTCCAGACACCCCAGTGTCATTTGCCCCCCCCCCTGGTTGCAGGCGCGCCCACCGTATGCGTTTGGTGCTCATGAGCAGAAGCGCTTCTGTGCATGCGTCAATTACTTGGCCCTTTGAGCGGTCCTTCAGCCGACGGGGAATTAGCGCCTTTAATTGGCCCTCCTCCAAAGACTTGAACATCTGACGCACCATCTCGGCGCGGTCCTTTAGGTAGCCTGCAAAAAAAAATAAATATTATTTTGATGAATTGAATTATGTGTAAGAATGACGGGTAAGAGAGGAGAGAGGGGGTTCTTTTCAGGGGGGGGGGGAGGGGGACCAGCATAGCCATATCGCAGTGACAACACCCAACCAATGCAGTTGGTTTCGAAGGGGGACAAATGCTTCAGTGCGATTTAAAAGACACCTAATTCGGCTTGGTTTTCGATCTATTGACAAGCTCTATACATCAGCATTCTTACATTTTTATACATTTTAGCCTCCAATTACTGGTGGGGGGAGGGGGAGGTTCCAAACGAAGCCCTCCCCCCAATCCCAAACCGAAAATATCGGGATTCGACCGCTAATTTTCCCCATCAAACAAAAACCACCCAAATCTAATCTGTAAGCTGTGATTTCTAATCCCGCAGCAAAAGGTTATCTGCGTTTCTGACCAATTCTGCAGAGCAGAGAAATTCCCCCCCCCCTGCTCCACCTCTCCTTCAATAATTCCAGTTCAATTGGTCATAAGAACGCCCAGCCCCTCCTTTGCCTCCAAGTCTAAGCAGTCAGCATTGTGTCGCGTTAATTGAGTTAGAACGCACCCACCCACCATAGGTGGGTTCAGGGGGTCATAGGGTGGGTACAGCCCCCCCCCCCCCGCCCACGGGCCATGGCCATTCTGGACAATTTGCGTAAAACAGTCTCCAAATTTTTAAAAAAAAACGACCAAAAGGTGCTATTTAGGCCGTATTTTAAACATTTTGGACCAAAAAGTACCCATTTACGCGCTATCTTGGTGCTAAATCTTCCATTTCGACCCCCCCACCCCCCACAATTTCCAATCCCGGACATTTTACCCGGGACGGCTCTAGACCCCCCCCCCCCTTCAAAACCCTAAGAGACCCCCTGGCTTTTGACCCAATCTACGCTACATCTACGTCCAACCCCCTATTGGCTTGAGTTTCTTGTCAACGTCCATGTCGTCGCTGCTGCTGCTGCCATCGGAAATGTCCACCCGATCGCTGGCGGTGTTGTCTCTGTCCACTCTATCCCGCTTGATCCGCTGCTTATTGTCGCTTTCCTCTTCTTCCTGTTTGCTGGAAATGTCGGATTTGTTCGATTCGTCTGAAGACACTGACTGCAGCGCTGGAGCGTTTTTGGCGGTTTTTCGGGATTTTTCACGCGTTTTTCCGGTGTTTTTAGAAAAAGATTTCGAAGGTTTTCGCTCGCGAACGATGGGCGGCGAGCGGCGGCGGCGTTTTTCTGCAAAAGAAATAGAATAAATTATTAATTTTTAAAAATAAAAAAAATTCTCGCCGTATCTGCCGCTGGCATAGGTGGCGACGGAGCTGGAGTCGCTCTCCGTTCCCTCGCTGCTCCGGCTCTCCTCCTTTTTCCCTCGTTTCTTTTTGTCCTTTTTGCTTTTTTCTCGTCTTTTCCTTTGTCTCTTTTCTCCACTCGTGTCACCACTTTGCCCGGAAGAAGAAGAGTCATCACCACCACTGGTGGAGTAGGCTCTCAGCCTGCCGGACCTCTGCCCGCCTGAGCGATTCCGCCTGCGCTCGTCGTTTTCGTAGTCGTAGTCGGCAACGGCAGAAGTGATATTGGGCGGGGGCAGAGAGCAGCGGTTCGGATTGAAATCAGTCTCGTAATAGCTCGAATGGTAGCGCGGCGGCCGGCGAACCCTTCCAGCCATGGGGTGCTGGGGCGCGTGCACCATCGCGCCACCCCCTGGCGTCTGCAGAGGCCCCAAATGCCGGAATCGGCAGGCGTAGCCCCCTCTGCGGGAGGGGTCGAAAGCGGGACGCATACCCCCGGCGCCAAAATCGGGGGCTCCTCCTCCGCCGCCCTGCGAAAAGTAGTTGGGATTCGAAGGCATCCGGTCCGCCTGCACCAGCGGATAGCGCGTCCCGAACGACATGGCGAATGTGGGAAACTTTCAAAAAAAAACGACGAAGAAACAATGAAAGAATTCGAGAAAATGTACTCGGAAGCAACCGTCGCGAAGGAGCGCCGAGTACGCAAATGTAAAAGTGCGCGCTACAGTACATTTATTTCAACGCAAAAAGCAGCAAATTGGTGTGGCTCACAACATTCGCATCTCTGTGACGAGACAAGCCTTCTGGGTTAAACTAACTTCACGTTGTAAACTGTGATGTAATACCCAATAGGAAATTCGGTTCTGAGTTCATGTCTGACTGAGTACGCGGTTTTTTTTTTAAGACAGACCACTGTCACGCCTTGCTGTTTTGTCACCCGCTCAAACTGTGACCAACGTACATTTTTTTTTTTTTTTTTTGAGGGTTTGAGACCGAAGTCTCAGGCGAGAGGGGGACCGAGGGGTCCTTGGTTACCTCTGCCTTATACAAGATCGATTCTCAATGAGAACTGCGATCAGGGGGCTTTTTGCGTGAGCCCCTTGCCCAAGGGGGTTACTGTTATTGGCAGTCTTGCCACGCTGAGGATTGAACCCCGCACCTTGCGGTTTGGAGCCAACGCCTTAGCCCAACTGCGCAAACAGCCGCAAACTGCGCCTTTAGCCCAACTGCGCCTTAGCCCAACTGCGCAAACATTGAATGTACGACGTAAGGCATGTTGCTGATTGATCCTTAATCCTTAATCATTAATCAGAGTTCTTTTTGGCAGTGATTGTCGAAATCGCTTGAACTGTAGCTGCCATGGTGTACTGAAGCGCAAGTCTGACTGCGCCTGTACAAGGTTCTTCTAAGCAAACTTCTGTACAAACTGGCGAACAGCACAAGGAACAACGCACGAAATAGCGAGCTTCACAAAGACAGATTGCTATGCACAGGGACCGTCGATTGACGAATGAGCGAGAGCGCTTATGTGCAGTGAGGGGAGGGGAGAGGGACGCTATCTCCGCCTCGTCCGCCACTGGCGGATCCAGAAAAAAATTTCGGAGGGTGGGGGGGGGGGATTTGCAGAAGGGAGGGCCCTATTGAACTTTTGGGATGTTGGGCCATTTTTGCAGTGGTTTGGACACCTAATCGGTCCATTTTCGACGATTAGTGAATATAAACGGTGTCGCAGGCGAAAATTTTGCTGTTTTCGACCACCTACCTACAAGCAATTTGATGCTGAAAACTAGGCCCACTAGGCGTGTTCCTTCTCCCACCGCCTATCCCTTTCCCCCTCCCCCCCTTAGATTTCCGATTTCGGGAGAGGCGAATTCGCCCTTTCCCCCACCCCTGGATCCGCCAGTGTCGTCCGCTTGTGCCGCGGGTGTCCAGTCCGGTCTTGCAGCAGGCGCGCTGCCGCCGCCGCTTGTCAGCTGAGAGACTCCGCTTGGGCCGTGGGCAAGCCTTGAGCGCTGACGGCGGCTGGATCAGAGGGCGCAGCTGCAGTCCGGTTTCAAGGCTGAGGAAAGGCTGCAATTATTCGCCGCAGATAATAATAATATGCACGGACCGCAGATGTAATCATGCACGCAGCGCATATAAACAACTGGTTGCAAAAAAGAACCTCATTGGAATTTGTTTGATTTGATAATTTGATAATTTGCTCGTCCTATGCAGTGCCGCCAGACGGAAGGCGCTGACGCTACTGATGGCATTTTTAAGCGTAAATTTGCTTGCAAGATCATTTTAAAAGTTCTTTGCTGAACTTATGTACGTTTGGACCTGTATTTCAGTATGTGCTGTTATGGTACATGCAATGCAAAAGGGGTGCCGATGTCTATTTCGATGGTTACGTGAATGAGGTATTGGAAGGGGCGGTTACCGTAAACCCTATAATTAGCCCCCCCCCCCTATAATTAGCCCCTCCCCTATAATAATTCATCCTCCCAAGACCACTTTGAGTTAATAAGCCCCCCCCCCCCAATAATTACACCCCCTCCCTAAATGGACCATCGTCTAAAACGCACATGTTTCCATGTCTGGGTGTATGTACCTATGGTCGCGTATGTGTATGTATGTAGTACACGTATGTGCATGTGAGACTGTGTGAGAGTGTGTTAGAGTGTACCAACGTGTGTGCACCGCGCCTTTTTCCCTTAAAAATCGCCTCCACGCGCCTTTTTGCCCACACATCTTCCCACTCATCGACACTTCCAGTTTATAAGCCCCCCCCCTATAATTAGCCCCCCCCCCCTATAATTATACACCCTCCTAGGGCTCGAACGAAAAAATTAGCCCCTGGGGCTAATTATAGGGTTTACGTATTCAACTTGTCGCGGTGGTTGTCAACGTTTTGTTGGTCCGCTAGTTTGTCCGTCGTTTCGTCTTTGTCGGCTCGCTCTTGTTTGTCCATGCGTAAGACGTGCAGTGCATCCAACAACCATGTGTCACGATCTATTAGTGTATCGTACGACTGACCGCAAGCAATGTCTCCATCTTTTGCTCAAATGTGCGAAGCACTCGATTCAAATTGCGGCGAAGTTGCAAAGCTCGTACGCTCGTGTGCTGAGTCAATAACAACGTATTTGTGGACTTCGTACGTAAGTACGTGTTTTTGTTTACTGCTCGGTGCGATTGTCGTTTAGCAGATCGTTCTAGAATTTCAAATCTGCATTACTGGTCCCATGAGTGTAGCTTATAACGTCATTCGTGAGTCGTGACTCTTGTTAAAACGGGTTGGTTGCGTGTTGCACAGATTTTTGGGTTAGATTATCGCAGCACACAACCCAGGGAACAAACTCCCAGCAACCCTCACAGTTGGCGTCGTCTGTTGCAGTGT
>JASAMY010003200.1:0-20699 GCA_030248085.1 Paralinhomoeus sp. GSCO2_6 | reverse complement strand
GCGTTCTGTAAGCGCCTATGCGAAGTTAGCTCTCTTTGGGGGCTGCGTAGGTGACCAGTCCAAAAGCGCGCTTTTCGATCAAACACACGAACTTTTGCACCAGATGAAGCAACAAGGTGAGACAGCCAGCGACATGACTGACATGTTGGCAGAGAGGGATGTGCTCGTCGACGTGTCGAAGGTAGTCACTAGCCCACTACAGAACGATCCTGACGTTCTTTGGCTGTCGATGATCGGTGGACCCATGTACGTACGCACGATCCGCATTGTGGACCCCATCGTGTACGACGACGCAACATACGACTCTTACACAGCGCCCGCCGGTCACGTGAAAGTTTTCCTGCTTAGCCCGCTCGCTCGCGAACTTCCCACTGACGCGATGTACGAACTCTGGGGCTTGAACACTTATGGCACTGTCGCGTACCCGTCGCTTGAGGATTACGCAATCTTGGATCCTCTGAAGAGTGGCGACGCGCACGGACAAGACCAAGGGTTGCCGCTACGAACCCGCATCGTTTGGGGCTTCGAGGTGGGCATGCCGCTGCGCACCCCGCACATCTGCGTTGCGCGCTTTGCCGCTCCCACTTCGGAAGGCTGTGTCCCTCTCGACGCTCTTGGTGCCGCTCCCGCTCCCCTCAGACGCAAAATCGCGCTCACTGCGAAATGGGAAAAATTCGTTCGCGAATGTGTTGAAAGTGCCTTCGAAGCTTACCGTCTCAAGCACAAAAATGTGCCCATGAAGCGACTGATGAGCGACGTGACGCAGTGGCCCGACCGCTATGACCACTTGTGTCGTCCTCTCAACGCCGCTCTCACGGAAGGTCTTTCTCACCGAACAATGGAACTTAGCGCTAGCGTTCGCTATGCCCTCGAGTATCGTGTCAAGGGACGCGCTTTTCACGTGCTGCGCGAACGCATGGGCGAGGAGGTCGTCCGCAGCGGACTCGTCATTGCTTCCGACATCCGCCGCGAATTATACGCCCGCCGCCAAAAGCAGCTCACTGCGTTGCAGCAAGACTTGCGTGCGAAATTTGAAGAAGGCATGCGCGAGGTACTCCAGGCGCGTGAGACGGCCTCACACAAGGGAACCGCTCCTCGGTCCCTGGTCGGCCTCACTGGCGACGCGCGCCGACGCGAGCGCCATTGCATGACTCGTTTGGCCTCATGCATACGCCGCCACGCGCAGAAACAAGCGCTTCTCGACCAGCAGCAGCCGGCTGCAGCCGACGCGCAAAATGCCACTCCCACGCAGGAGGAAACGGTGGAGATGCGCAGAGTGCTCGACGCCGCCGCTGACGACTTGCAACTCGTAGTCGACCCCGAGGACGCGAACCGAGACGAGAACATGGACACGGACAATGCGCAAACTGCAGGCAACGAGTCGTTCGGTGGTTTTGGCATCCCACCCAGGTCGCAAACCAGTGCTGTGGTCCACCGGATGAAAGGTCTACCGACCAGTTCGCTCGAACGGGCCGCCGCTGGGACCCAGGTAGAAGCCACTGAGGTGGGGACCGAGTCCGCAGGCGCCTCTTGCTCAGTGAAGCTTGAGGAGGGCCAGCGCGTCCCACCACCAAGCGGAGCCGACGCGCAAGCGTCGACCAGTGACTCAGCCGACCCGCTCGAATTCCGCGACACTGTGGCGCGCGCATACCTTCGATACTTGAGTCCGCGACTTATCCCCGAGCACGAAAAAGCGCAGGAGGACAAATGGCGTGCTTTGTTACTAAGTCGGCCAGAACACACGGTCGCTGGCTCATATGCCGAGGACATCCACGCTTGGCTGCGTGGCACGGGCAGTCACGCCCCCGCGGCGCCGGCGAAAGTTTTGGGTTCCCCGGTAAGCCAAATAAACGCCTCTGATGTGGCCTACCTCCAGCACGCGCTCACCCTGCTCGAGTCGTACCAGCCGGATGGAATCAACTTCTTCATGTTCGACCTGGAGTGCGCGAACGCCGGTGTCAACTACAACATCTGGCCTCGCAAATTACTCAGGCAGTACCCCAACGCGCCCATGACAGTGCTCATACCCGGTCAATTCGTGACGCACATGTCCATCAGCGGAGTCTACAGCCCAACGCTCGTGGTCGACTTGCGGTGGAACTACACTGAGGTGTCCACCAGCTCGACCAAATTCAGGCGCATCGTGTTGCCAGACTGCCTCCGCACTTTCTTCGAGCGCAACATCATGATTCACTGGGGCCCTGCCGACCCCTTGGCCATGTACCGCACGTTTGGTCCCGATGCAGTGCATGACATGCAATTCTTTGACCTCCAACTCTGGAACCAGAACACCAATCTCGGCCCCGACGAGCAGCCTCGCAGCTCCGACCCGCGGAAGCTCGAGTACGTCTGAAAGTTCGTTTTGGGTGCCGTGCGCGAAATCGATTTGTTGGACAAATGCAAAACGCACGCTGGCGAGTTGCGCGGCCTGCCTCGTTTGTTCCTTGGCTCTCACCACCGCCCCATTGGCGTGCGCGAGGACATTCGACAGTACAGCGCAGCCGACGCCAACTGCTTGTGGGTGATGCTGATCGCCCAATTTCAAAAAGCGGTTGGGGCTTTCACCCACTCCCCGAAGGGAGGCACCTGGCCCAGCTGGTTGAGCGTTTCCGCTTTTACCAGTGTGCCCTGCTGCCGTCAGGTGTCAACTGACCACACAACATCACCCATGTGGGTGAAATTGTGCAGCCAGCAGGCAGAAATGCCTACACACGTCGATCGAGTTCGTTTACCCCAAGAAAAACAGAGAAGCCACGGTCTCAGCCGAGAGAGTCGCCCAGCACATTCGCCTGCGCTGGCTCAAATTCCTTCGGTTGCGCGGCGCGACTTTCGAGCAATTGTGGAAACAGCACAACTTTGCCATCCCAGTGCCGCTCGTGCGACAGGACGACGCGCATGTCAACGTCGAGGTCAAGCACGACTTGAATCGGTTGTTGCACGATTATGCGCAGCCCCTCGCCAGGCACTTTGTTCACTCGTACTTTGGCGCGAATCCCGACAACAAGCCCATCCAGACGTGGATTCGCGACTGGACTCGACACGTACACGTTCCCCTACAGACGCTCATGCGCGCTCTGTACCGCACCATGCAGACCTACCCCCTCCCCGAGCACCGCTTCACCGCTCACGCCATGTTCTGCGAAAACTGGCCCATGATGATGATCAACTTCCTGATGTTCCAGTATATGTCGACCGAGAACGCGCGCAACACTACGGAAAGCGCAGATTTGTCACGGCGCAAACGCAATCAAGAGAGGGCTGAGCTGCGTACGCAGGTAGACGCTGCCGAAGCGCGAAACCTGGATGTCGCAGAAGTGCTCAACCATCTCGCGAGCCTACAGGCTCTGACGCCCTCTGTGACTCCCGTACCTGAATACATGGCGAGTTTCTGGCGCGATTTGACGGAACTCCGCTCGCGTTTCGAACCTGCACACGCGAACGCGCTCACGGAGGCCGCTGCGCCGGAACAAGCCGCTGCGCAGGCCCGCACTCAGGCCGCGCAAGAGGCGGATGCACAGATGCCCATTCAGTTGGTGCCCCCCGAATCGCTCGATCGCCAGTGACCCCTTGCCGAATTTGGAGATGATGTCAGGGACGTGAGTCGTGCGTTGCATTGTTGTTTGTCATGTCACCATATCCCCTTCACGCTCCGCGCCCACTATGGACGTGTCTAGAGCCCAGTAAGCCGGTGATCCTACCCGGCGCGATGTTTGTTCGATTTGTGCCCCCCGCTACCGTATCCCTTTCGAATAAGAAACGGAGTTTCTTTTTGTGCGGGCGGGACTGTAAGGTCTGTGTGTTTTCGGTATCGCGCGACGCCCCGCCTCACTTCGGTGCCCTTCCCAAGATCGTGAAGATCTCGCCTATCCCCACGTGCTTTGTATGCAAATCGCGTACAAGTGCCTTCCGTTGCGTATACGTGTTTGTACTTATGCAAAATACAGGCGCGCGCGCGGATATCGATTTGAAGGTTTGAAGGCCTCCCTCTTTCCCCCCCTCGCTCGCTGCCTGGCCGCGCGCCCGGTTGCGTCAGTCTAGAGTACTCTTGCTTGTGGACTCGCTGTCTCTTGCCCACTATTACTGCCCGTCTGCGCGTATAGTGGAGGTGAGCCGAGTGGCCCGTGCGCAGCGTACGTGTGTGCGTCCGCGAATGGTGAGCGCCCTCGTTGGTATACCGAAGTATCCCGTTGGCCTACAAGCTTGGGTCGAGGAAGGCACGTCCACGCCGCGGCACATCAAGTACCGGTCAGCGTCTGTGTGCGCGCGTGCGTCGAGTGTCGCAGGGAAAGAATTGGGGGACGAGGAAGAAGCCAAGCGCAAGAATCGTGCCCGCTTGCTTTCGCGTCCGAGTCAGAGAGCCTTGAGGAATCGGAACCCAGGACGCGCGTGCATCCTTCGAAGGGGCCCGAGCAGCAGTTGCCGCCCTTCTGCCGCTGTCGGGAGATTGCCTCTGCTCTGTAAAATTGGCACCACTGGGGTCAGAGTCGTAGTCGGAAGTCTGGGACCCGTTACGAGCTCTGTGGGAATCGCGCCCAAGACCGGGTCTAGGGTGGCTGGACTTTGTAGCGGGCCCTAATTAGACTTTGCAATAGCGCCACGGAAGGAGTCAGAACAAAAATTTGCATATCATTGGAAAGGTCTTGGTCTCGACCACATGCAAGCAAAACATTCCAGTTCGATCCAGCGTACGGTTCTCGAGATATTAAAAAGTGACGCTAGATTTTTGCAAAATCGCGATTTTGGCCATTTTTGACGTTTTTTGAAATATTGTTTTGGCCATATCTCAAAAACGTACGATTCGATTTGAACCATTTTTGGAGTGAAAGATGGCCCTGCTGGTTCCGATCGATCCTGCAATTTTCAGCAAACTAGGTCCTTCCAGTAAAAAGGTGATTTTTGGTGTCAGTTGCAATTGTGGGATGGGTGGTTTCCGAATTGCAAATAAGGGCCAGTAGAAATCGGAGCTCTAGCTGGGCTATCCATCTATATAGTATGTTCTTAATTAATTCTCAAGCACGTTCGAGAGTTTTCCCAAAAAACCTCCAGTTCACGAGCATTTGACACAGACTTTAGGTACGTCCTTTTTATTTGTATGCATGTGTCCATGCTCAGTATCTGTGCTTAAAATTTCCTAACATTAAGTGAAGCCTTACATTAGGGTGCAACATTTGAAATTTGTGCCACCCCCAGTGTCGTTATTGACACAATAATCTGTTACCTGCACTGTTGCAGGGAGTCGCTTGTATATGTCACATTTGAGATGGTGTGGGTTGCCAAAATTGCAAATCCGTTTGTTATGTCAACAGGCTTGACAACTTGCATTGATTTGCAGTGCGACAACACCTCAAAAGCGCGCTATTTTATCTTTGTATATTGTACAGGGTGACACAGGGACAGGGATCCATACAGGGAGAGGGAACAAGCCCGTTTCAAATGCTCTTTATTTGAATTTGTTGCCTCTCATTTGAGATTTCTGTGCTTCAGCACGGAATGGACGGTGTAGACTTTCTGGAATTCTTTAAGGACGATTTATAATCATCCGTCTTGTTTCGTCCGTAAAGTGTTAAATAAATTGGGTCTCGTGTCGAATCCTATTACAGATTATGGTAGAATTGGGTAGTAAGAGCAATTGTAAACTCGGTGTACCATAAAATCCTTCCGTGTTCTCGCTTTCCATACAAGACCCAAGCACGTTCAACGCTTGCAGTCTGTCATCCGTCAACAAGTTGAAACTTGAACAACTCCGCGTCCGTCATCCGAAGTTCGTTTTCCCAATCAGGGTGTACGCGACACACGTCAGCGTAAAACCCCAATATGTGACCACTTGTTCAGTGCGCATTTTCGAATTTTTAATCGCCTATACCTTTTGATTGCCTGAACGGATTTCGTCGCGCTATGGCTCAAATGAACCGCCTTCTTCTGGGGCATCGAACGCGCCATAACGCGTTTCCTTGTTTTACTGTAGGGGCTCAATAATAGTTCCAAAAATGTTTCGAAAGCGCGTCCTTTTTTTCGTGTTCTCTGCCAGGTTTTTGGACCGCCATTCGTGAACGATACTATCGGTCGGCATGACACTTTGCAGGTGTTGGCGGCTCATGATGGGATTCTTGTCACCCAAAGCATTCGGCTCTAGGCCGTGGCAATGTGCAGCTATGGTCCATTTGACGATTTTTCTCGGACATAGTCGTTTTTTTAATTGGCAAAAGTTTAACAACCACAGAATGGGGGCGGTGCACCCGTAGGGTAGGGACCTACAGAGCAGCACATTGACAACACGCTCCAAAGAGTTGAAGCTCCGTTGCACCAGCTCGGCAGCAGGACGTGGCAGGCTCAGCAGCAGGTGAACGCGCAGCTGACACAGCTTTCACGCAGTTTGCTTGAGACCAGAAATCGCAAGATCATCCTCGATGCTCTGCCCGGAGACGCACTTGACCTACCAGAAGGTAGTTGAATGGGTAGTCAATTTTGATAGGCGCATCGTTTCGCCTTGGACCGGAGAGCGGGCCAGCTGCAACACACTGCTGGAAACCCTTGTCGGTGATTGCCACCTCTCCGTTGATCAGTGCGCCTTCCAGTTCACAACTGAATTCAGTGGGCTGGAGGGGAGGAGCGGCGACGCGCTCTGATGACCTCCATGGCAAGGGTGGGCGCGCCTACCATGAGCGCTCTCTCGGTTTCGACTGAGAGATTGGTTGGCGTCACATGGCTGGCCGCTTCCGGCCAGTGGAGCATCGTTAACACCACAGGCACACATGACAAATACAGCACTCAGTGCCATGACAGCCATTACAATTGCGACAATCAATACTATTCCAGCGACTTCTTGCCTCACAGTCAAGCTCAGGAGGGTCCTGCCAATGGTCGGACTGTCGCTGGAGATGTCAGCGACTCCGATTGGATGTCTGTACCGCACTGACCGTCGTGAAAATTGTACAGACATGACATTGGCAGAACAAACGAACCGTGCTCTGCAGATCGTGTGTACAGGGAAATCTGCAGAGTGCTGTGCTGTATGTGGAAAGTTTGACTCGCGTTTGTGTACAAACTGTACTGTGTGCACCAAATGATAGAAAACGACAGATTTGAGCAGTCATTGGAATTGACAAGCGTTTCGCTCGCAGCAGAGCCAAGGTTTAGATCAGCCTCTCAAACGCTAATTGCTGAAGCACCAACACAATAACAACCACACAATAAGATCTGATGACAACGGAGGAAATGGGCAATGGCGCCGAAGGCTCGGCGAGCACTATGCGCTCTAGTGACTCGTCCAGCGGATTATGGAGCGAGGACGCGCTGAAGAATAGCGCTTAGTGGGCCCCAATTGATACTGACTACCCTTTTGGTCCTGCTCCCGGGTGCGTCGCATTCTTGGTGAGCCTGGTGAGCTGCAGTGGAGTCTTTCCATTCAGTTTCGCAGCTGGTCGTGCAGACTCGCATGCAAGAACCCTTCCTTTGCAGCAGCATTCTTATACCCGTTCCCAGGTGTTCCTATCCCCGGAACCCTTCTTCCGGCAGCCGCTGTCATCGTACAGCCCAATTTCACAGCCCAACTCCTCCAAACCAAATAGACACTGCCACATTCGAACAAAAGGCAGTCCAACGGTCCAATGCAGCCGAGTCGCTGCCCTCCAGCCCAACTGTTGACACAAGTGGAATCAAAGCCAGAACTCCAGAGAAGGGCAGTGCTGAGAATTCGCTGCAAGTGTGTCGAGGCCTCCACACAAGCGAACTCGCACGCCACTTCCAGACACTCTGGTTGTGTCTCTCACAAGTGCCCAACATGCTGGCTGCTACAAATGTCAAAGAACCCGACAATCAGAAGACTGTCACAAAAGAAGATCTATCAGGTGCAGTGGGTGCGCCAGACAATTGGCGTCATGACTGAGACGTTGGCTGCGCTAATGCCAATGCGCAACTTTGGACACGTTGGCTGGCGACACAGCGGCAACAGAATCGACGCGTGTATAGCGTAAATCGCGTGTGTGTGTCCTTTTGGATTGCATTGCTCAGTACATGTAGTGCATGGTGGTATTCTCATCGCGTATTCCGTGTCTGCATTTGCTATACCTACCGAATGTGGGGGCTACCAATTTATCGACCCTCTAATATAAATGTTTCGACCCTCTAAAAATAAATGTCCGACCCCCTAATTTAACCGTCGCGTCCCCCTAATGAAACGCGCCCTCTGAATTATATGAGTGACCCCCTAATAAATACATAACTACCCGCTTTTAATTTCGATGTTCCTCTAAAATATGATTCATTCCACTTTGATATGCAATGGCCCCCTACAATATGTTTCTTGAACCAAATAATATTAATGGACCCTTTTTTCAGTGACAGCAGTCACAATGAAATGGAAACAGCGCACATAACATGTTAATGGAGCAATTTACACTACAGCAAAAAACTCGCGCACTCTACAAGTGTCGGCAGTTATTAGTCGCGACGGCCTTGGGACGGCCACGCTTGTGGTTCTGCCCAATGGGAGTGTCCTTCGCCGAATTTGGTATCGGGAACAGGCTCACACGGGCGCCGACGCAGGCTACCTGCTTGCAGAAGAACTTCAGGAAGGAGGGAGAGCTGCACGAAGTTGTGTGCCAGCTCTCACCGAAAAGGCGCACTACGGCCACATGGACGTGGGTGGAACAGGCCCTCCAGTCGGCCGGCCAGCGTCTCCCAGCTGAGGTCGGCGGCTAGCTGACGGTAGTGGTGGAGACCTCGTTGGTGTTGAGGACCAGTGAAACAAACAGAGAAACAGAAGACAAACAGAAAAAAGGCAAACATGAAATTCATATAAGCGATCTGAAAACCCCGATAAGCGCCAAACGCGACCAAGCGCCAGAGTCGGACGCAGATTGCGCAGCTGGAATTGAAGAGTTGTGGGAAAAAGGCGATAGCAGTGCTGAGATCGGTTGTAATGCTTCTCCATTTCCAGCCTTGACTGTGAAAAGTGGTGTTGTGAAGTGACTTCGTTAGTATTAACCCTTTGGGCGTCTCCCCAAAAAAAACGTGTCCCCAATCGTGTCCCCATCCCAACTTTTGCTTTATACCAGTACAACATGTTATCCGGTCTTTTTTTACAACTATCACCAGTACAAGTTCTTTGCACCAGTATTCGATAATTTTACACCCGGATACACAGGAGTATAAAAAATGAAATTCCAAAAAAAAGTGTTATACCACCAAATTCCTTATACTGGGGATAACGGATTTCAATTATTTTTTATACTGAGTTTGGGGCAAATCTTTGTTACAGTATAACAATGGTGCAAAACCGCGAGAACACTGTTGGATATGCTTTATACCATAAACATTTGGTGCTTATCATCATGTGAACCACGTGTAAGGGTTAGTCGCCAGCATTATGATCAAATTTAACTGTGTAACAGCACTCATACTGGTATAACTGCTTTGTACTTTGATGCATCACTAAGCTATGTGCTGTTTCAGGTGTGACATCTGTGGAGGCATGTATACGATTCAAGAAGACGTTGCAGCCTGTGGAACAACTGGCTGAAGTCCCGCAATAGCATGTCTGTCTTCAAGGGCACCAAAAAGCCTTCATTTGAGAAATGTCCACTGCCAAAATTCATTCTGCAGAAGAAAGACCCGGAGCGGTACAAGCAAAATGAGGCACTGCGTAAGCAGCAGTACTTTGCTTCCTTTGCAAGTTGCAACGATAGTGTAGTATAGTACAGCCATACTGCAGCAGCCAGTGTATTTAATACTGCTAATACCAGTAATACTGGTAATACTGGCCTGTAATACTGGCCTGTAATACTGGTAATTTGTATGCACTGCACTGCTTGCAGCATTGGCTCCTCCATCCGCAGATGGGCGCACATTGGAAGGGCCCATTTGGGGCGACCCTCCAGAGAAAAGGAAGCGAGCCAGGCAGTCGGGATCTGGACTGAAGGTGCAGAAAGGAAAGGGCACGAAAGAAAAGAGCACCAAAAAAAAAAGTGGAGAGGAAAAGAAGGATGAGAAAGAGGAATCGGAGGACACCACTGACAGTGACACTGAGTTGGACGAGTTCGCTGATCTGAGCGATAGCGCCATTGACAATACCTAATGTGCGCGTTGTCTGCTGTTGAACGTCGTCGTCCTCAGATTTGTTGCGCACCTTTTTTTTACTTGCGTCGCCACGGTAGTAAATTGAGTAAAGCTGTGTGGTTTGGCAGATGGTACCTGTCATTGATGGTCTCTCTTACTTTCTGTAATGGCCATTTGGCATGCAACATGTCTATTTAGAATTTTAAAGTGCTGCAGTCAGTCTGCAGCTCAATCTGAGAAAATGTCACGAAAGCGGGCCAAACTCGTAGCTCTATCACCATCAGTTGAACTGGTACTGTCCCTGTCCATGTTTACCAGTATAACTACATGTACAAGTGTTTAAATGATTAGGAGTCATGGGATGATGATGAAGTCGTCACTACTCAGTACGTGTCTGCACCGTCTGAACAGCTTCTGGATGAAGCATCTGACACGTCCTGTGAAGAGGACAGTGAACCTGATGATGGCGATCCTGAGCCAAAACTTGCAACCTCTGCTTATACTAGTACAATGCCAAAAAGCCAGACTCTTAGAAGTGGCCACAAAGCTGTCTCAGAACAGTTACGGCTGGAAGCTGGGCAACACTTGCAGCCTCTCCCAGCAGACTATGCCTGGAAAGATGGGCCTGTCGAGGAGTTGCCAGCCTGTCCTTGGACACCATCAGATCAGTTGAGTGTGAACAGTGCGCCAGATCTTACAGGAAAATCTGTGACAAGCATTTTTATAAATATGTCAGAAGAATGTCTGAAAGAGCTTGTCCGGTGCACAAACATGAGAGGCCGAACTGCGTACCCGAAAAGTTGGCCAGAACTCACTCTGCCAAAAGCACTGAAATTCGTCTCGCTGATCTTCTACTTTGATTGTTGTGCAAAACCACGTCTAAAGGATTACTGGAACAAAGACATGCCTGATCAATTTGTTGCTTCAACAAAAATTTCGATGAAAAAGTTCATGAGGTGGCATGGGCAAATCTGTGTCTATGTGGAAGATGAATACACACCAGCTGAGAAAAGCACAAACAAAATCTATAAAGTGGAAAAGTATTTAAATTTGGCTCAAAAGAATTTTCATAGAATGAGAAAACCGCCGACGAGACATATCAGCTTGGATGAAGAAATGGCTGAATTTAAGGTACAAAATGGTAGCACCTAGAATAAGTGGCGCTGCTAAACTTATACCAGTATAGGGACGCAGTGGGCTCGTGCAGATTATAAAAGGAAAGCCCAGAGGAGAGGGACTCAAGTACTACAACCTCTGTGATCCACAGACTGGTTACGTGTACACCTCTCTGTTGCACTCATCAAACCACGTCAAATATCAAGAAGTTTGGGGCCGTATTGTCGCAATTTGCTACAAATTGCTGGCTGGAGATGAGCAAAATGGCATCCACTCATTTCTTGACCAAGGCTTCTATGTCAGTTTTGTGTATACTGGTATATGTTAAAACTGTGTAACGTTTCGCATTTTTTGAATTGGTATAAGGTGTACACTAGTATTCGTTTAGGTGTACACTGATCGATACTACACGACGGTGCACATGAACTTTGCGATGTCTAAACGGAAAACTTTCTTCTGTGGCACGTTACGCAGGGAGCAGCGCAGTGACCTTCCAGTACAAATTATGCAAGCTACCAAAGCTGCGAACACCCCAGCTGCAGTTCGAGATTTGGATAGGGGTCACTGCTTGAAAGTGGAAAGCAACTATGGTTCGTCACTGTTTTGTGTTTGCATGTCCAGTATTTACAGATCCTAAATACCAGTATAGGAGACACTGTTGCCATCACCTGGATGGATGCCAGGGCTGTTACCTTTTTGTCATCCATTCCAAATGTTAATGCTTCGAGCACTGTCTGCTTCAGAAAAGGAAAAACGTCAAAAGGGGACGTTTACAGAATGATGATTTCTCAACCAGCTGTCGCTGCAGAATTCAACAAGCATATGGGTGGTGTTGACCTCCAGTAAGCTATCTTTTTTTAAATGCCTCTGCTACACTAGTATAACTGGTGCCCTAGTATACTGTATACTGATGCCACTAGTAGTATACACTGGTATACTGATGCCTTAAGTAAGCCATGGTTGTTAAAGCATTGTTGAACTACTACAATGTTTAGTGATCAACTATGCTCATCTGTGAAGCATCACAGGAAGTCGAGACGTTGGTACATGTCAGCTGTCGCAGTCCAGTCATTCGATTGGTTCTGTGCGAACAGCTTTGTGCTGTACCGCGAATCGTCGAATCCCTCAGCTGTCAATGCAAAAGTGAAAATGGAAATTGCTAGGCGCTTGGTTGACTTCTCTGACCATTTGGAAAACAAGGAAATTCCTAGACCGAATATCACTGCGATTGATGTCCCTTCAGAGGCTTCCAACCCCCCTCAGGCTTTGCCTCCTCAGGAGGTGGCAGATTTGCGCCTGCAAATTCATCTGGGCCACTTCCCAAGGCAGGCAAACGTGTGGTTCTTCTATATACTGTATACTGGTTTTAAAGTATGTATACCATGTACATGTATACACAAAAAATTTCAGGTTGCCAGAGAATGTCAAGGGCATCTGCAGCGCAAAAGAACAACGTACTACTGTTGCATTTGCAAAGTTTTTCTATGCATTGACTCTGGCTGCTTTGAGCGCTTTCACAAGCTAACATCCTATTTATTCGATGACCACTCATTGAAAGACAGAAGAACTGGCAGAATCAAATCTCAATACTAGTCTAATTGATGTCTTTCTTTTGAAAACTTATACGATCAATGATGACAGGGTCAAGTGTTGACGAGTTGTGAGGTGACGTGTGACGTGACATGTGCATTGAGAAGTCCTGTGGCATATTCCACGCTCTGAACACAAGCATACTTTATACAACCAGTATACATGGGCAGCAGAACCGTTGCGGTGTCCTCTCTGTTATACTCAGTGCAACACCAGTATAAACTGAAACCAGATTTGGGTAGCAGTATATGGAACAAAAAATGAAATTGGGGATACATCCCCTTATCCAGGGGATAACAGAACTTTTTTTTTATACTCCTGCTACTAGGATAACCAAAACCGTTTTTTTGTTACACTGCAACAACAGTGAACTTTGCCATTTTTATCCAAGGATAACATGTTATCCTGGTAAACAGATTTTTTTTTTGGGGACACGAGTGGGGACAACCCATGCCCCACTGTAGTGGGGGGGGGACGCCCAAAGGGTTAAGGGGCGGATTTCATTTTTTATATCTTGAAATCTTTTATTAGGGGGCGCTTATATTAAAAAAAGGAATATGACATAATTAGGGGGCCAGACGCGTTTATTAGGGGGCTAATGTCTATTTGATAGGGGGTAAACAGATTATTTAGGGGGTGCGTTTTATTAGTTGGCGCATGTATTAAATTAGAGGGTAAGAAATTATTTTTAGAGGGTCATAAACGTTAACTTTAGGGGGTCGAAAATATTATAGTCGAATGTGGGGAGCGACGGCGGCAACGTCACAGAAGGGGCCCTGGCATCGCCAGCTTTGTGTTGGTTGTGTTGTGCGACTACGGTAGTCGTTGCCATAGTCGTGGTGCCATTCAAGCCTCGTTTTGCGGTTTCTCCGCCAGGCTCCGGTAGGTGTCGCTAGAGGCGCGTCGATTCCTAGCCCCTAACCTGTGATTGGTTGGCGCCTGAAGTGTGGGCGTTTGCGCGCATTCCATGCGCTCGAATTTCGTCTGCGCGACGCGCGTCCCGACCCGTTCGTCACTCGTGTCAGTTTCCCCCCCCCCCCGGTTTTCCGTTTTTTTCTCCCTCCCACGACTCTCGCGGCGAAGCCACCGTGCGGCTCTTCTACGCCGTTGCACGTGCTGGTGACGGACCGACGTGCGGCGACGTTGGACGGTCGATTCCCATACCCGCACCTGAGCCACTTACCTTAACCAGTGTCGGCCGCCCCGACACGTCAGCGCCAGTGAGCTCTCACTTCCGCGCGCACACGGTTGCTCACCGCTGACTTGACCTCTGTCGGCCGCCCCGACACGTCGGCGTCAGTCAAGCCTACACAGCGCGCTGCGACAGGCGAAGCAGCGTCGGCTCAGCGCGTCGCGACAGGCGAAGCGACGTCGGCTAGCATGGCGACAGCGACTGCCAGGGAGAAGTTTGTGTCACGCCCGTTCCATTGCGCGGAGGCGTTGTGTCGTCTCTCGCCAACGTGGGGAGACAGGGCTCCCTAGAGGCGAACCCGAGTTGCAGGAGCGTGCGCGTACTCAGCGCTAGCCATCTTCTTGACACTTCACCCGTTCGGCGGATAGGCGAAGGCGTTGACTGGACGACAGCAGTGTAGCGATAGCGACGTGTGTGGCGTGTTTGCTCGCGACTCGTGCACACGCGGCGGACTTTGAGGCGCTCTCGGCGCCCGGGGTCTAGACGTTCTAGAGACCGCGCGAGCAGGCCCGGCCGCGGATGCGACAGTATGTGCGCGTTGCACAGCAGCCACAGTGAGCCACATAGGTGCGTATACGCCTCATACGCCTACTACTTCGTTAGTCGCATTAGTTGAACTGTGTAGGTGTACTGTATCGTTCTTTCGCGTTGCGCATAGGTTGTACTTCCCTTTCGTCGCCTACGCCTATGTAGACTGCGCGCATGTAAAAATTTCTACGGCGTCTATTTTCGTTTTCATACATGTAGGTACATTCCTTTCATATGACCCCACGTGTTTCTTCACCTTCTATCATACCATACATGTTTTGAACAGTGCGCTGCCTGCTTCAATAGACGTACGCTGTAGCGATTTGTACTCTGCTTTGTTCTCAGCCCGACAGTAAGCGTCGTACTTGTGTGTACGCAAGGATTGAGATCCTCACCTTCTGTGCAGATTTGTTTTCTTGTTGAGTACTACTCTGTGGCGAATTCCCATCGCTCTCCTTTGTTGACCCGCCTCCCCACTGGCACATACACATGGTACAGGTATAGATCCTGCATTGTTCATTGCTACAATAGGTAATTCAATCTCACATTCCACTCCACAATTTCAACCATCTTCAACCAACCTCAACCATCCTCAACCATCCTCACCAGCTCAACCAACCAACTGACACAACTACATACAATTTGCAACAAGGACCATTCTACAACTCCGGACACTACTCCGAGAAGACAGGACGACATACAGCGAACTCTTTCAACAGAGGATTCATTTCTCTCCTTCATCTTCCCCCTGGGTCCCTGGCTTCTGCTGATGGCCACACCCCTAGAGACCTTGCAGCTGTGAGGACACAGCTCGTCCAAGGGGGAAGGTGTACTGACGTCAGGACGTGCACCAGCCGCCCTACACTTGTACATACCGTACTCCGGCAATCTTCTCTCCAACTCCGGACTCCAGCGGCGCTGAACTTTCCCAAGGACGCCAGCCACCCGCCGACCAGTCTCCAGCGGCCAGGCGTCGCGTCTACCCCTCAAGCGCCGCCAAGCCAAGCCCCTGCCGACTGGACTGCATGCTGGCCCTCTGATCCAGCCGCCGTCGGCGCTCAAGGCTTGCCTACGGCCCAAGCGGCGTCCCTCAGCTGACAAGCAGCAGAGGCGGCGCGCTGCTGAAAGACCGGACTGGACACCCGCCGCACAGGCGAACGACGCCAAGATAGCGTCTCTCTCCCCTCCCCTCACTGCACATAAATACGCTCGCTGATTCGACAACCGACAGTTCGTGTACATATGAGTCTGTCCTTGTGAACCTCGCCGTTTCGTGCCCCCTTTCGTGTACTGTTCGCCAGCTTGTATAGAAGTTTGTATAGAAGAACCTTGTACAGGCGCAGTCAGGCTTGCCGCTTCAGTACAATATGTGAATGCACTGTGTGTAGGTCCTAATAATTGCCACTGCACCTTCCTATGCACGCGAACACAAAAAATGCCAAATATGTGACGTGTTGCTGCGTTTGGTTCAGTTTTTATACACGGTTTGTTTAAACTGAAGTTGATCAGCTGCAAAGCGTAAGTGGCTTGATTAATACCCTTCTTTTTCAAACTGAACTTTTACAAAATAGCATCACATATTCACCTTTTTGTGCAGCCACCTGCAATTTTTTTCTTAATTTATAAACAACCGTCTTTGACGGATGAAGGACGCAGATGATAGACGCAAACGTGTCACAAACGATTATAAATATAAATGTAAATAATTTTTTAAATAAATAGATAAAAAGTGTATCTGCAGATTGGTCCTAAGAATACTCAAAAAATGCCATCCTAATGTGTCAAGCCATAAAGGAGAACCAGTTGGTAAGAGATGAATGGTGGATGGATGGATGGATGGACCATTACAAATTTTTCCATCCATATATGAACTGACGCGCAGCTAAAAGTTAGGTGGAGCAGTCCAGAAGTTGGGAGGGCAGTCCAGAACTTACCTGCCGCCCCTTCCTAGCGCCGCTATGCAGGGGCGGCGTATGGCCGTGTGGTGGAGAATCAGCCTCATGCGCGCATGGTTCTGGACGCGCATGGTTCGATTCTTGATGGATCCTCTAAAATGAGTACTTCTCCATCAATGGATTTTCTCATGCCATCACTGCCCTAGATTATAGATGGCGTTCTTTTGAATGTGTTCGGCTAATTGCGTGGCTCTAGACTGGACGGCGTGATGTAGACGGATGTGCCATAGACTAGGGCATTGACAGCCTCCTAGCTTTGCCCCAAATCCAACAACAACAACAACAGCAACTCAGGAAGCCAGCAGTGAAGGAATAATATAACTTACGAAACATTCCAGTCTTCCTGAAGGGCCCCTTTCTTCACGAGTCACTTCAATAAGAAAATGTGCATGGGCGCCTAGTCGCTGATTTTTAGCTAAAGTAGGAATCGAAAGACCAAAAGAGTCTTTGTCAATTATGATTGCTCCATTTTGGTCAGTTCTAATTCTTGCTAGAGAGCTTCCCCTGTGCAACTAAAAACAAGCTGCCGCCATCTGCTGCACAGATTTTGCATCCAGACCACTATAGTTTCAACCTTTCTTTACCCAGGGGGGTGCTATTTGAGGCTAGTGGCGCACTGATAGAAAAGAAAGAATGCTGGAGATGCTCACTCATTGGAGAGGACACTCAAAATTGCAACATTACTCTAGCAGCGAAGTATCCAACATTATTTCATTCAGGGGGTGGGGTAGAGTCGATTGCGATGATAAATGCTTAGTGAAATTTGAATTTTGTATATGGCCATTGCGCAACTTTACTCATTAATCGTTTTTGATGGCATCTGTACAGGTATGGTACAGATTACTGGCGAGACGCCTCTTCACCATAGATAATGCAACTAACACCCATATATGTATTTTCTGATTATAACACCCAGTGTTATGTTTGGAAATTTTGTCGTCTCGAAAACTATCATTTCCCAAACACCTGGTGTTCATACAGAAAATCCCAGTAACCTGGTGTATGTGTAGAATCAGTCACAAAAAAATGCCATGAACAAAACCAATTTTCACATAAATGGTGCTGGATGACAGAATTGTTACCAATGTTTTAGGTAGGGCTACTTTTTATGGTGACTTCAACCTGCAAATTTATTTTCTACTTACTTTTTTCGAGAATTGTATTGGTCCTGGTAGTCCCCTATCCAACAAAGACTACAGCCACTATCAAAGCTTGGACTTTAAGGGTCATATCTGTCACCAAAATCTCTGTCATACAAAACCAAGGATAAACCTTTTTAGAGCTGTTTCACACTTTGCAGTGCAATGTGATACAAACTTGTTGTTTGCTGATTTAAGTCACATACCATTCCAAAAACATGCTTTATGTAGGATGGAAGAAAAAACACAGCAACCCATGCGACATGTTTGTTGCTATACGTGCGCTTTTAAAGGGATCCAGTGATCGTTCAGGGTGCGTAAAATATAGCGCCATAGGCGAAATGCTGCTTGGTTGCACCATAAATGGTTCTCAACAGCCTCAAATTACCTGGGGAAACACATTCAACAGGGTGGGTGCGCTCGGTGCTGGTTGCACCATGGCTGCATGCTGACTGGCAAGTGCCAAGCGCCCAGTTGCCATAAACCCTATAAGTAGCCTGCCCCCCCCCCCCCCTCCCTCTTACTAATTGTATGGGACTACCAATGCTAAACTTTTCAGAAAACTTTATCTGCTGCATAAAAAGTCGAGATTTTGGTGTCATCCGTGTTGTAGGTGTATGTTTTTCAATTTAAGATTACATCACGAGTCTGCCACCCCATCCTGGCTACTCCAGCCACTGATGTATCATGTTCTGCACAAATTTTCACTGAATATTAAGAAATCTCGAAAAAGAGCTAGTGCCATAATATTTTGAACACACTATAGTTATGTTCATATGGTGTGTACACCACACAGCTACTCACCCATTAATACATGACATTTCAACAAATTTGAACTGGGAATCACTTAATGAATGCTACAATATTGTCTGAAAACATTGCTAAATTGGTCATTTTGCCTGCTTTAGACATATATTCTGCAGAAATAAATTGGAGGTTGAAAGAATAGTGCCCAGGCGCACTATTGGAGGACTTACGGTACCTTTGTGGTTCGCTTATATATATATGGCAGATAGACATTGAAGACCATGTTGGCTTTAGTTTCATTTTGAAACACAATGCGTCCGGTATACCCACGACTTGCAATCTGTGTGACATCAAGGCACAATCTGCAAATTGAAAGTTGTGTTTTATGTACCATAATCAGTTTAATTACCTTTCCCCCTTGAAATTACCCCTTTCCTAGGGGCCTTGGACTGGCGAATGGATGGACAGACCATTATGATTTTTCATACCATAAACCATATTCTGTAAACCCTATAATATAATTCGCCCCCCAGGAGCTAATTGTTTGGGGGGCTAGTTGTTTCATTTGAGCTGTAGGAGGGTGCATAATTATGGGGGGCACATTTTTTGCTAACTAAATAAACTCAGTTTGCATAGTAAATTTTGCAGCAGTAAATAAATTCTGTTTTGCTAAGTAAATCGGCTGAATGCCAAGTAAAACCGCTGATTGAATGCTAGGTAAATTGGCTGATTGATACATAAGTAAATCGGATAAACACTAAGTACCATAAATGCCAAATGAACGCCCTGGGCGTTCATTTTTTCAACCCACCCTCTACCCTGGGCTTTCATTGGAGAGGGCATTCACAAACTCAACTACTAAATGGCGTTGCAACAATGCTGTGCAGACCCAATAATGGTTAGTTAAACATGACAATTGTGCAGCTATTGGTGCAAATCGCCTTCTGCAGCAGCTAAACAATAGCTGTTCGAGTGCGTACAAGCAATATACACACAGTACCCAAACGTAGAATACCGAGTGACAATACCTGTTTTGACAAGCATTTCATTGCATAACTGTGTTCCAAAGCACGCCCCTGTGCGTTCATTGGAGAGTGGGCGTTTATTTGTCAACCTACCCTCTACCCTGGGCGTTTATTGGAGGAGGGGGGGCGTTCATTGGAGGGGGGCGTTCTTTGGAGGATTTATGGTAAATCGGTTGAGCGGCAGTAAAGGAAAGGGCTGGTTGCTGAACGCCACATGGAGTGGTGGAGGGTCCCATGAACACTGCGCTGTCGAATCCAACGAGGAGCATGATCACACGGGGCTTGGTCAGGAGCAGAGCCATCGAGGTCTTGCGTACGAGCCAACAGAGGAGCAGAAGGTCGTGGAAAGCCTCTACAGCGACGGCCATCGCCCATTCACCCTCCAGCCCAAGAAGCCTATATCGCTATGCTATATGTGCTCGTCGCCGTTCACGAGCGCCAGCTGCGGGAGCCACTCCAAGACTGCTCTCAAGAACTATGTTCCTGAGGACGAGCCGTGCTGTCGAAGGAGTTGTGAAAAGCCGTCAGCACACGACTGGAACGACCGCCGCCGATTTACTTAGCAATCAGCCGTTTTACTTAGCAAAGCAGTCAAATTTACTGAGCAAATGCGCATTATTTACATAGCGAACAATTCGATGCCTAAGTCTAGGGGGGGAGGGGCTACTTATAGGGGGCTAATAAACTGGAATTGTCGATGTGTGAAGAGCATTGTTGGCACAAACCATTTGGAGGCGATTTTTATGGAAAGAAGATCCTGCGCACATATGTTAGTACACTCTAACACACTCTCACAGAGTCCTACATACACATACAGCGTGCGGCAGGGTTACCCCGCCAACTTTAAAAATTAATAACTCATGCTAGGAAGCGAATTTTGTATGCGGTTTGTTGCATTCGAACGACAATACGATGGCAATTTTTATGTCAAAACATCACCGAAATCGATCAATCGAACTGTTCAACATGACCGAAAGCCCAAGTTCGCTGCCGCCAGTCGAGTCGACTTCTGGGGGCTTTGTGTAAAGGCCGCCTTGACTCTTTCCTCGGTGGACTGCGTGCGCACAGGGCGCACGTCGCCGACAGTCGGCCCACTCTTTCCTTTGAGCAAAGTGCCTCGCTCCAGCAGTCTTTTGTGGCAACCTTTGATCAAGTCTTTCCCCAGCTTCCTGTGGGTGTCGCCAAATTCCGTCCAAAATTTTTGTTTGGTTTGAGAGATGCTTCGATTTATGTCGTACCAAATAGTCAGTTTAGCAAGCTCCTTTGAAGAAAAACCTTCCATTTTTTATTCTGCCTTTTCACTTTCGAATTGGATTGCTACTGTGACGCTCCAAAATCAAGCTGCTCAGTA
>JASAMY010003692.1:0-20692 GCA_030248085.1 Paralinhomoeus sp. GSCO2_6 | reverse complement strand
GCAGCAGCCGACGAAGCCGACCCTGCTGCCGACCCGCTCCTCGACGCGAAGCAACCGCGGACGCGCCCCCACCCGCTACGGCTTCGACTAAGAGGGGGAGGGATGCAGTATATGCAGAAGACGACATGCGAATAACGCACTGACCGGAAACTGGATGCATAGTGATAGTACCGACAACTCGTACAACTGTTGCATTGTACTGCGAATAGAGAGTTCGGTTATAGTAGTTATTTCTCTGTCTAGTGCAAGAAGGAAGAGAAGAACACTACACCCTGCACCACCGACGCACTCTTCTACCTCGTCTCCGCACGCACGCACGCACGCACCTGGTCGACCCAGTCCTCGAAGCTGTTCACGTCCTCCTCCTCCTCCTCGTCGTCGTCTTCCTCCTCCTCTTCGACCATCGAGGCGGCGGCACCTCTCCTGTCGGGCCCCTTCAGTGACGACCGCTTCGACACGCCTGCAGAGCTGGCGGAAGCGGCGTCGCCGTGAGATGGATCGTCCGGAATCTCGTTCTCCTGAAGTGTGTGTGTGTGTGTGTGCGTGTGTGTGTGTGCGTGTGTGTGTGTCGCGAGTACGTGCGCGAGTGTGCGTGCGTTGCCCGCGCACTTGAGGGAGCGTGTGTGCGACACGGACACGCGACGCGACGCGACGGAAGGCGAGACACCAATAGCCAGACCAACCAAATAACCCCTTCAAGCCGGCGTAACGAACAATAGAGGGCTGTGGGGGGGGGGGGGAGGACATTATTTCATATGCAACGTAACAAGCGTACCTCATTGCTGGCTCTGCTGCCCTTCTTCTGCGGCAGATCGTCCACAGAGAGAACAAGATTCAGACGGCGTGAGACGACGCGCTGCACCTTTGCCGGTCTCACCTGAATTACAGACAAACCACTCAGAGGACCAAATGAATAAGACTTGTACGTCGCACAGGACAATTCCTTCCATTGCATTCGGCACAAGCCAGCTTCCCCTCCTCCCCATCCCTGTAACCGGGAATTGGACCGGGGGGGGGGGGGGGGGGGGTTCGAGCACTTTCTGAGGGCGGTTAAAAACTGGAGAAGGGGGTTCTGGGAGGAAAGATAGGCACTTTTGGTCGACTTTTAGTCAACAATACACTGTAAAAACCATGAAAATAGGAATTTTTAGTCAAACCAAAAATACACTGTAACGCACTATTGGCACTTTTTGGTCGATTATTGCTCCCAAACACTCTACAAGACCCATTTATTTCCATTAAGTACGTAGGAAAAGTTGCCAAAAATTCTGTGGGATGCGGAGGGGTTGGGTGGGGGTTCACACAAACTAGGGGGAGGGTTGGGTAGGGTCAAACCCAGTACCTGGGGGCGGGGACCCCAAACCCCACTCCAGTTACAGGTAGGCCCCCCAAACCCCACTCCAGTTACAGGTAGGCCCCCTCCCCCAATAATACGTGCGGGAACGCTGCAATAAAGCACACAGGGTCAGACTGTCACAAAGTCCGAAAGTGTGTTCCGTCAAAGTGGGACGTTTTGCGTTTGTCCAAGAACGACCTCGTGATATATCACGCAATGCCCCAAGCCTGCCTCCCAGCGTTGGCGTTCGGCCGCAATGGACTGTCCCCGACTGTACACGAAGCGAAAGGGCGCGCACCCATTGCGGGTTGAGTCTGTCGACGAGCTCGAGGCGCATGCCGTCTCGGAACGAGGTCGCCGCCACGGCCGTCTCGACCTTCTCGAGCCAGTCCTGCGGCAGCGTCCTCGCTCCCGTCAGTCGCTTGACGAGGAACGACTTCCAGTCATCGTTGCGCTCCTGCAACCGAGCAAGCAGGCGCCCTCGGTCGACAAGGGGTGGCGTGGAGGGCAGCGGTTGTGCGCGTGCATGCCTGCAGCGCCTTGGGCGGCACGAGCGGCTTGGCGTTCTGGGCGCACCAGCCGACCGGATGGAGATCCTGAGAGCAGAAGTTCATGTAAAAGTCGGCCTCCGTCTCTGACTCGTCGTAGCCTTCATAGCGCAGCAGCACGCGGTAGCCTAGAACGGAGACAGCACCGTGTGCGCAGGTTGATTACGCAACTGCAGATGTACTTTTAACATACCGTTTTACATTGGTAGTACAAACCAAAAAGAAGAACACCGCATGTTGGGGTATGCAACAATGCTGCAGCAATGTTGGGCGTAATTGTGTTAACTGGAACGTGACCTCCACTGCCTGCTCAGCCATTCCCAGGATTCAACCACCCGGCCCCGTTCCCCAGCAGCTCGGCCAGACCAGGAACTCCGCCAATGCCGGTCCCAAGCCCGGGATGAGGGTTGGGGGGAGGGGGTCAGGTCCATCCCTGTAATACTTGTGGTCCGAGGCTGGTAACGGCCCTGCAGCGCCCTCGGGCGTCATCGTTAAAGTGCGGATCTTGACCCGGGTGACGAAATGGCCAGCTATCCGGCCCCAGCACCCTGGCGTGTTGGGGGTGGCGACTCAACAGCTGCGACCGACTCCTCACCAGCTCGCCCTTGACCGCCTGCGGTTCGACTTCGGCTCCAATGAAGGTCTACCCAAGGGATAACGAGAGCGGATGGATGCCCTCCCCCCCCCCAGCCATCCCACCAGGCCGAGGCTGAGCCGAGGATAAGGAAGCTGCTGCACCTGCCCTTGCCATTTCAACAACAACAACAGCTAGACCCGGTTTAACAGGTACAGGTCATCCCATTAGGCGTGACATTAATGAGCAAGTGCGTCAAAGAAGCCATTCAGCTAGTCCCACTGACAGCTTTCAATTATGGCCACATCCTGTGTCATGCCCTAATGACCTACTCTGCCCAACAGTGCGTGACAATCAAGACGACGCCTTTCAGACTACTCCCTAGTCCCTAGCTATTACTTCCAGAACAGACCCGCGATTACGAGGTTGTTTTCCATGTTTATGAAGAAGTGTTACCGTGGCCCACAGTAACACCGCACTCTGTGGTACTTGGCAACGTCGTGGCAATAGGCACAAGGACCATAAGGTCGTGGTTTTATGGCCGTGATTCACACACACTACTGGTAATGGCCCACTTCGAGACATGGGCCTGGATTGACTGGGCGATGTTGGTCTGCTTTGCAATCTCACTCCCAATTTACATCCTCACAATTTCTCTCATCGTGTTCCACCGCAAGCAGCAACCGTTCAACAGGTTTAGATTAGCATGCTGGATCGAACTCCACAAAACCGAACACAGGAAATTCTAGTGAGTTCTTTGCAATCACGGTCAACGTTGGCATTCTCGACATCCTGCACCTCATCGTCGACTGGGCGTTGGGCAAACTACCCGCCTATGGCTGGATGGGCGCCGACGCGCTCGTTATGACAAGTCCCAAATCCTTCAGCAAGGTCTACAACGTGCTCTTTTGGTACCTGGGCCTCTGTCAGATGAATGGCATCCTCGCGATGGCGATCAACAGAGTCTACGTCATAGGCTACAACAAGGCAAATGCTGTTGTCGTTTCGTTGCCCACTCGATTCAGCAGAGCAGTTGAGAATTTGGCTCGCATTGCAGCGCTGGCCGCAACAGTCTATTCTTTCAGTACTACTCTTTATGTGGATGTCACCATTGGTGGTTGTGCTGCCACAACTGTTTTTCGAGTACGACTATAGACATGTGAATCGAACAGGCGGTGTGCTCAGCTATTGGGCCAACGGATTTCTGCAAGCGAGTGCTACAGACACACACACAAACAAACAAAAAAAAACAAGGCAAGTTGCCAGACATTGACCAACCGAATTCAGTGGCTCTACTTCTTTGCCTGCGGCATTGGCTGCGCCTTGGCAGGGGGACTCAGTGGAGCCTGCTACTTGTGGATTGTCATTCGAGTGCGCGGAATGACCAAAGGAGCGCAGTCAAGCAGCAGCAGCAGTAGGATGGCGAAGAGCACACTGAGCGCCGAACTGCGCCTCCTCTGGATAGGCATCGTCTTGCTGGTGCTGCAGGTAAAAGGAACGCCCCAGACTCTAGATTCCAAGGAGAGAGGCAAAGCATGCTGACCGCTTCTAGTGGCTCTGCGCCATCTTCTGCCTGGTGATGTCGTTGACAACGAGTCCGCTGCTTCAGCAGCTCATGTTCACCGCACAGTCAGTGATGGTCGACGCCTACAGCTGGATCAATCCCTATCTGCTCGTCGCCTGCTGCGAGCCGCTTAGGAGGCGCATGTGGTCGCTGATAAAGCGCTGCTGCTGCATTCCAAGGTGTTCCTCGAACACAAATAGCACGGATCCTGCGGCGCCAGAAGCGCGAGCAAACTACAAAGCGGTCTTCGTCAAGAGGGCCGCAGCATTGTGAAAGAAAATTTACGTTTTTTTTTTTAATTTAGAAATGCTTTTCTACTGAACTTCACCAGGCACTACTGTTTGCGTAGCACTTGGCAAGTTGATCGATCCCACAAAACAGACCCCATCCCCCCAGTCTCCAGCTTCAACTAGCTGTACTGCACAGCCTGTACCCACCGGCCAATTTCACGACGGCTGCAACCCAATAGACTCCGCCGATTGCCTGGGCGAACACTGCGTAGTCCTTGTTGGGCACTTCGACCTAAACAGAAAATCGCCGTCCCAATGATCAACTCTATTTCGATTTGTGCTTTTTCCTTATTTAGACAGATAGTACATGTATTTGTTGCTTTGATAGACAGATGGTACATGTACTTGTTGTTTTGACGACTCTCTAGGTTGTCTGTGCGTCTGTTCATGTGTTCGTGCGTACGTCGCCCACCTTGAGGCCGGGCCTTAGGTGGTGAAAGACCCTTGACAATGGCGCGTGTGCAAACCTAAAAAAAACAAAATGATCAGCACGGAGCGGATTAGAAATCGAACCGGCGCACCTCTCCACTGGCACAGCGCGGAAGCCACGACGCTCTAAGTAGTCGCCCCAGTTGTAGGAAGATTTTGAGTCGTAAAACTGCACGGCGCTGGCGCTACTAGCTCCAGCGGCGGGGCGCGACAGGCGAAACCTTCATAAAAAAAAATTGGAGTTCACAAAAACGTAAAAAATGGTGATGACGCACTTTTCATTGGAGTCAATGGTTCCGCTTTTCACCATTTTGTCTCTTTCAGTAAGCCGACTCGATTGACGCGCGCGGCGCGACACAGACAAATCCGACACAACTGGGAGAAAAAGGCTGAACTCGCCAAATAAAAGAAAAAAACATAGAAATAAATGCATTAAGCTTCATCCGCTCCAAAAGGCTGCAGCAACCGAAGCACTATTTATTCCGAAGAGAGAGTACGGCAACTGTGTCGCAATTCTTCCCATGGGTAAAACCGCTTTAAAACCACGAGTATTCGTTTTACTCAACTATCTAAGTGAACCGCGCCGTTGCAAACGTTAAAGTGTGCTCATGAAAACTCATGGAAACATGAATCGTCTAGAGTTGCATTCGATTGAGTTGCTGTCTAGTTCCAACTCTCGCCGAGGGTTTAGACCCTTTCTTCAATAGGCCTGGAAGGGCACGATCTTGGCGCAGTGGGGCAGCAGCTCCTTGCCCACGTGGAAGCAGCTCGAGTTCACCGCGATCAACGTCGACGCCGCCGCGATCGCCAGCAGCAGCGCAATTCGAATGTACGACACGTAGCCAGTGCTGAAGAGCGCTCGCCGCTCGCCTTGCCCATATGCGCAATGGAGGAAACCGCTAGTCGGGAAGGTGTGGGGGGAGGGAGGCACGCAACAAACATACCTGTAACTGGGGCTTACCCCCCACGGTCGGCTACCTCCACTTTTTGCTCCACACCTTTCCCCTGCACAATTTCCTATCCCCGACCCAACCTACACCTATGCCCCTCCCCCACCCACTCGGCCAGACACAGTTAAGACGTGAGTGTGCAAGGCCAACTGACAAAAAAAAACGCGGAAGAAGCGCACGCACATCTCGCCGGTGCCGAGACGCAGAAGGGCCGCGTAGAGGACCATCGCCGACAAGAAGGTCAGCTCCCTGCAACGACACGCTTTCGCCCGTCCATGTCCCGTTCCCTGTAAAAAAACATCAAAAAAAAACACGCAGGTACTTGGCCTCGACGAGCTGATCGAGCTGCGGCACGAAGCTGAGGCCCATGTCGTGGACGACCCACGCGAGGAAGGCCGCGTAGAGGAAGCCGAGCACGACGACGGTGGAGCAGAGGTAGCGCCACAGGCGGCAGTCCCTCGCGCTCGTCGGCCGCGCGGCCGTCCAGGCGCCCAGCAGCGCCACCGCACCGTACGCGGGCACGAACAGCCACCAGTCGGGGTCAGGCGCCTGGTAGCGCAGCGCAGCAGCGTGCGTCGCAGCGCTACACACGCATGCAAGAAGCCGGACAGAGGAAGGGAGACAGAAGCATAGGTGTAACTGGGTAGTGTGTAGGTACAGGTCACCCCCACCCACCCCTCAGCTTCGGTGAATCCTGCACGAAAAGTAGGACCACCCCCCAGCATAGGTGTAGATTGGTCCAATGTCCAGGGGGGAAGGGGCTCGCTCCCGCAAAAAAAGCGGGATGGCCTTGGCCAGGGGGGAGGGGTGAACCCCACAAAGACCCCCTGAGCCCACCTATATGCCCCCAAGTTTGGTCGAAACTGCACTCATTGCAGGGTTAGCCCCATGGCTGAATGTGTTCCCTACTTCCCAAGGTGTTTTTCAAGCCCGTGGGCCGTGAGCAGTATTTATTGCCCAAATATCTAAAATGGCGCCTGAGACGCTGTATTCTACGCACCGACAGACCATTTTGGAGTCTTTCAAGCGCGTTTTCGGCCAAAAAACGCCGAATTGTGCCTGCGGCCAGTGGCGTAGCCAAGGGGGGGGGAAGCTTCCCCCTCCGAAATTCTCCGAAGCTAAAATTTTTTAACTTGGTACCCTCTGTTGCCATAGGTGGGCTCAGGGAGGGTCTAGGGAGGGTTCACCCTCCCCCTGGCCAAGGCCATCCCGCTTTTTTGCGGGAGAGAGGCCCCCCCTGGCCATCGCCATCCCGGATAAGTTGCAGGAAACCTTTTTCCATTATTGAAAAAAATTGGTATATATGCGTGTTTTTGTGTCCTTTTTCAGTGTAGTGTGACCCAAAAGCGCTTAAAAGTGCTATTTAGGTGTTGTTTTGACACATTTTGGACCAAAAGGACCAATTTGCGCGCTATTTTGGTGCGAAATCTTCCATTTCGACCCCCCCCCCCTCCAAAATTTCCGATCCCGGCGGGATGGTGGGAGACCCTCCCCCCCTCGATACCCCCAGCCACCCCCCCCCCTGGCTTTTGACCCAATCTACACCTATGTCTGTTGCAAAGTGCCGATATGGGCATTTTTCTCAATTTCAATGCAAATAATGATGAAAACGACACAAAAGAGCCAAATTTTCGCCTGCGGCGCATTGTTTTGCATTGAAAACCGTGAAAGTTCGTTACGCTACTCTAAAAATTTGCCTGCGGCGCTATTTTTGAGCACGGAAATCGAGCGCTTTGACAACATGGCTAACGTTTTTGTGTGAATATAGTCAGACAAACGAGCGCAAAGCGTGTAAACAGACTGGATGAGAGAGTGTCTAAAGCTTCCCCAGCCGAAATGGCGCAATGTCCAAAAAAAATCGACAGGGTACCTACCCCCTGTTGCAAAATTGAGAATTTGGCCGAGATTGGACTCCCCCCCCCGAAATCAAGTCCTGGCTACGCCACTGCCTGGGCGCTGTGTTTTCAGCATACACAAAGCATGTTCTAGGTTACTGAGGCTGGAAAATGAGCAATTGTATCAAATTCGGCCGTGCAGGTTACCCCATCGACTTTTGAAAAACCCCCTATACCCCCCCCCCCCCCCCCCGCTTCGATTGGCAGATACATCTATGGCCATAGATGCGTGTTGTTTTTTTTTTTGGGGGGGGGGACCCATAGGCTATATTGGCCAGGGTGAGGTGACCCTGGCAGTGTCTTCATTGAAACGGCAGCAACGGCAGCAGCCAACAGGCAAACATTTAGAGCAAATCAGATTAACCAGACCTGCAGCGCTGCGCGCGCAACGGCCAAGACGGCGACGGCGACGTTCAACCATTTTGACGTCAAACAGCTGTAAACGCAGCCCGTGCTAGGGGCAGCCTGCGTCTTAGGCGATTTCGACGGCTTCTTTGGCTTGTCGGCTTTAGGCTTTTCGGCCTTCGGGCTGTTGGAGCCGTCACGCTTTTCAGCAGCGTTCTTGCGCGCCATTTACTCTGATTCTGATCGAGCAGGGGCACAACCGACGCCAAGGGAATAAATAGGGAAAATGGAAACGGAAGGAAGAAGGAAGCGAGTCCGGAAGGAAGGCGTAACTCTGCGTAATTATTTGGGTGCGTTGGAACTTACGTTCTTTCCCTTGTCGCCTTTTAAAAGATATACTTCGCCGACTTCGTGCTCATCCGGGGGCAGTATGCACCGTGATTCGTGTGTGCATTCTACTATATCGTTTGCTTCATTGCAGTGCATAACTCGTGCCGACACGACATTCAGCACAGACCCATTTTAGCACCGGATAAATTCGACGACAGTGACGACAGTGAAGCCTAGAACCACCATAACGTTTCACAGCCTACATCGCAACCGCAATATTAAACTCTACTACAAATACACACCAAATGCTCGGGCGACTTTCTCGCGGTGACTCAACGACAACTTGCCCTTAGTATTGGAATCGTCGAGCAACTTGTTGTGAAAGTACGGGTAGCGAGACACTACGCAGCTATATCGGCAGTGGACGACCATGTCTCGCATGGTCATCGAGTAGCGCTGCTCGTTGTGCTGCCAATACGCGTACCGCTCCCGGTGGACCAGCACGAGGTCTTCGGGCGCCGCTGTCGACTTCGCTTCGCCGCTGTCGAAGGCAGAAGTGCTCTTCGTTGTGGAACGGCTCGCAGAAGACCATCGGCTGCTCTACCTTAAGCTTCTGCAGCTGCTGCCGCGTGGGCGCCGTCAACGAGCCCGGCTGCGGCGGTCCAACTTCCTGGATCAGCAGCATGACGCAGCTTGCGCAGGTTCAGCACTACAGCTCACCAGATTGGCCAGCACGGGCGCCATGGTCCTCTGGGTGACCTGCAGTGTGGTGGCGTTGTTCTTTCCGCCATGCCGACGCTTGCAGCTGCCCTTCTCGCCGGCTCCTTGCTGCGTGGCGGCGCGGAAGTGGTGGCGACCGCCGTCCACGTCCCAGCGGTCCCGGGCCGACACCAAATAGGTGTCGAGACGGCCGTTCGCCTCGGCGACAGCCACGGCGTGGGCGCAGAGGTACTTGTGGCTGGGCAGGTGCCAGCAGGGGGCGCACTTGAGGCCGAACGCCTCCTCCTCCTCCTCCTCCACGCGCACTTTCACCCGATTCTCTCCGTCCGCACGTGCCACAGCGATGGCACGTCCGGGTGTTGGCAGATGCGCGTGCAGTCGGACCGGCTGTCCTGCACAAACTGCGACGCCGTTTCGATCACCTCTGCCAACACTTGCTGCGTCACCATGCCTGAAAACAAGCAGATGCGTAACCGGACATAGTTTGCGACATCAACACACACACGCACGTACGCACACAATAAATTTAAAAATTAATTAACTGACTGACATTTCCCTCATTTTCTCGCCGACAGCGACAGCGCGGAGGGCACCTGCAGATCCACCGGCTGGTAGATGCAGGACAACCGAGCGCGACGCTCCTCCACCTCCATACGGCTCCAAGTGGCAGCTGGCACCTACAACCACGTCCTGACGTGTTTTGCGGACCAACAGATCGGCCGCTTCATCGGTCGACTCCACGAACTCGTCAAGCGCGCCAAAATCCATCTCCGCCATATTTCAAGTTTGCGCTTAGAAACAAAACAATGCTAATCTCTTTTGAAAGGCGACACGGGAGAGGCATATGGTATAACGCACCGAATAATTATTGAGAGTTACGCCTTCCTTCCGGACTCGCTTCCTTCTTCCTTCCGAGCTCGGCTCGCTCAGCTCGCTCAGCGAACTCGACAAGCTCTGACGATGACCGACGTTGGTGCTGCCTACCAAGACACTGAGCGACGAAGAACAAGAAGAGACACCGTCGAAATTTCTCCCGACTAGCTACAGGAGCAACAAGCACCTTCAACTGTTGCACGTGGACGTGAAAAAATTTGGCTTGGGCGCTAAGCCTAGGCAAGGCCTAAGCCTAAGCCTAAACTAAGCTGAGCCTAAACAAGCCCAAACAACTTTTCTTATTCTATTTTCCTTTTAACCCCTTTCGGTATAAGCCACACAGGGTTAGCAAGCTGAAAATGGTGGCACACGTGCACCAGAACCAAATCGGATGTGGATGTGGATGTGGATTCTGATGTGGATGCATAAGTTGGCTAAAGCTCCCGTTTATTTAGGGAAACTGCAAACGGAAGGAGGAAGGAGGGTAGTCCGGAAGGAGGCCGTAACTCTGCGTAATTATTTGGTGCGTTTGTGAAGCATAAGTCCACCAGTAGACCACTGAAATAAAAGCCATAAAATTGCTTCATTCACTCACTGCATACCCTGGTCGAACGCCCTCTGGCTGCACAACTACATGCATGCGAAGAATTATCAATGAACCGATTTGGTTGAGTTGGATGAGTTATAAATTTTGTTCGATTTGGATTTGGATTTGGAGTTGAGTTGGATTCAGTTGAACTGGCAGTAGCTTGAGACTAGCCGCTTTACAATTTGGTGTAGTTCCTGGGAGTAGAATTAAAGACGCGCAGCTTTCTCTTCCACTGCGCCCAGCAGTCCGTCGTCAGCTTGTCGATCGGGAGTCTGTCGGCGGCAGCCTGCAGGCTCCGCTACCCAGCAGCTATTTCTCAGCTGCTCCTACAACACTCGTCGACAGCACGGGCGCTGTACCTTACTGTGAACTAATTTACGCGTGGGCTGGTCCCATAACCTCTTGGGAGTACAATTAGAGTTCGCCAGTAAGAGTTCTGTGTACACACTAACGGACGCGCACTAGAGTTAAAGCGGCTATGCGCTGCATCCTAACTATACTTGTCGTAATGTCACCGTAACGCTATCTTCAATAGTAGTCGTCATTGTGTACAGGCTGCGAGTCGAACGCCATTAGTGTATTTACCAGTTACGTATGAGTTTCCAACAACTTTCCGAATCAATCACATAGATAAAGCCAGCGCTTGACGGTGTTGCCGACAAATCTGCCAGCCGACGCGTTGGCGGTGGAGTTGTCGATGTCGAGCGTTATGTCTGCCACGGCTGCCGGATGCCTGCCAGCTTAGGCGGGCCAGCAAAAGTGCCACCCACTGGCCGTGGCGCTCTGGACCAACGAGGAGATGGCGGAGTACAAGTTCCGGCTTCACCAGCTGAACGAGTCCGCACTGGCACTTCCCTTTCAGCTCCAGTTCGACACAGTCGTCGCTGACAACGGACGCTGGTCTGGTCACGTGAACGTACCCTACTTTCCTGAAGAGGTGGTGATGCAAGCATGTGGCGTGCACCGCTGTCCGTTTCCCCCCTACCGTTTCCCCCCGGACGTTTCCCCCCTGCCATTTGCCCCCCGGTCGTTTCCCCCCCCCCCAGACATCTATTTTTATTACTAATGTTTCTATTGTACTCAACTCAACAATTTTTTTTCAAGGCGGTATGCATAAACGACACAATTGACATGGTACGCGGCACGCCGCTGTTGGTCCTAAAGAAAGAAATAGACTTTGGAGTTTGGAACCGTGCGTTTTATAACGCGTTGACTCCTGGCATTCGTTCGCCAAGTTGCACCCGCCCGCCGTTTGGGAGGGACTGATAGCGGAGCTGCTGTCGTCCACTCTTTCCAAGCGACCGGTGATAATATGCTTCATGTCACTTTTGATCAATCAAACTTTTTATTGATGAACAAGCAATTGAAACAGTGACACGTTATTTTACACGCCCTAGTCATATACCTAGCATCCTCAGCAGCAGGCGATCAGTCGCACATTTTGCGCTGTTTGAGTTGACTCTTTTGACGATTTGATTGAGCTCGGGCGCAAGCAGCAGGAACGAGGGTCCCATTACTTTCTTTTTGTGTGTGACAGACAACAACGACGTTGTCGTTTAGCAGCACCATCGGCCTATATTAAAAAAAAAATTGGCAGGGGGGAAACGACCGGGGGCAAACGGCAGGGGGGAAACGTCCGGGGGGGAACTGGTAGGGGGGAAACGACCGGTTACGGTCTTGGGCTACTACCCAGGCAGCTAAGGACGTACCTTTGGTACGGAAGAGAAAGCGCAGTCGACCCGAAAAAGTGCGAGCCACTCTCATCCGTGACGATTGAGTTGGGAATGTCGCTTTCAAAGTCGTTCCGTTGTTGACTATTGTACTTAGACACTCATTGTTATGTTTGTCAGAGGACCTTGTTGGTGTAATTCGTGTGACGTTCGTGACGCTTGCTTGTTCGAGACATTCATTTATTCAGGGGGGCAAGTTCATTTAATCGGGGGAAATCTCATTTGTTGGGAGGGGTAGTTTCAGTTATTTGGATGGGTAGTTTTGAGTGCACGGAAGAAATGCATTTCTTGTAGGGGTAACTGAAATTATTTGGAGGGCTAGTTTCATTCGTTCGGAGTGGTACTTTCATTTCTTTATGGGGTAGTTGCAATTAGGGGTAAATAGTTTTATTCAGAGGGGTAGTGACATTGCATTCGGTGGAGTAGTTTTGCATTTGTCCAGGGGGGTAGAAAAATCATAGCCCACACATATTCCCACAGACATGCCAATGAGATACGCGATATATATCGTACCCACCACTTTATTTTTATGTATAAAAGGCACCTGACATACATTTTGCCCACACACCCCTCAGCCCCGGTGGCACTATTGGAGGGGCACTATGTGTACTTTCAACCTTGTCATACCCGGGACATTATTTGAGGGACACTATTCCATTGGCTTATTGGAGGATGTACGGTATTTTGCAACTGTTTGCAAAATAGGCGACTAGTAGCTGCAATGCGAGGCGTGGACACCATAGAATGTCGTCGGCAGCGTATCGCGGTCTTAGACGAGCTGTATGTTCGTGTTCTTCCTCGTCGCTTTCTCGTTTGCAATGCCGCAAACATTCTTTGTCAACTGCGCGTTTAATCACCGTCTTCGTATTGGAATACCGATGGGCCGTTTAAGAAGCATAAGTCCACCAGTAGACCACTGAAATAAAAGCCATAAAATTGCTTCATTCACTCACTGCATACCCTGGTCGAACGCCCTCTGGCTGCACAACTACATGCATGCGAAGAATTATCAATGAACCGATTTGGTTGAGTTGGATGAGTTATAAATTTTGTTCGATTTGGATTTGGATTTGGAGTTGAGTTGGATTCAGTTGAACTGGCAGTAGCTTGAGACTAGCCGCTTTACAATTTTAGAATCCACTGCTGAGTGGTGCTGTTGCATAATCAGCTCTGAGCAGAGTATTCATTGCTTACGGTTGAAGAGCGCGAAAGCGGCGGGGAAGGCGAGTCGCGAGGCGAGGTCGATGCGCTGGCACCGCCGCGGGTACTGGCGCTCGACGGAGCGGGACCAGCCGAGGCAGCGGGCGTCACCGAGGCTGCTGGCGGTCTTCGCGGCCAGCGACGTCCGTCTCGTGCCCCGCTCCGCCGTCTCGGTCGCGGACTTGCGGCGGTCGCGGTGAGCGGCGAAGTTCACCACGGCGAACTCCAGCAGCGCGCAGAAGATGAAGCCTGCCGTCAAGAGGCGAGAATGTTCCAGCAGTGTCCTTCAATGTCGTCATGCTATGCGAAACTGGACATACATTGTACATTCATGTACAGTACGAGGTAGGCACCCTTTTCACGCTCTCCATGCACACAGATGTAGAAAAGGGAGGAGTAGCAATGCTGCTTTGAAATCATACTGTAGTATGATGGACATGGTTTACAAAATGCAAAAGTCTGGGGCGGCTCGGGGTCCGGCTCCAAGCATGAGGTCCGTGGTATGGGTCGTTATACGTTACAAATGATATCGTGTAATTCACAGCTACACCCAATAATACGGAGACAATTAACGGCAAAGGGACCATTAAATGGGAAAAGTCAAAAGGCACTGCTAAGTCGGCAATGCAGATTACAAAATGTGCATTACTTTCCGAACTTTGGAGGTTAAACTTATAGTGCCCCCCTCCTCCAACAGTGTCCCAAGTATTGGACCGGTGGAACAACAGTGCGTAGTAGTCGGGATGCACTATTGGGTGATTGACGATATCCGTGGGCGCGACGAGACGACGTTCTACTGTTGAAAGAGGATTCAGCTGCGCCATCAATAAATTCGTACATAGCAGTCTAATGTTCATGCGTGGGTGGACATCAAGACTTGCGTGCGCCGTCCGCAAGAGGGGAGAGCGAGCGTGGACGCACCGGTGCAGACGCCGACCCAGACGTCGATGGCCTTGGTGTAGGAGACGGGCGGTAGGGCGGCGTTGATCGCGCCCGCCTGCGTCGTCATCGCAAGCAGCGTCGTCACGCCCAGACTCACGCGCGCCGGCACCGCCTCCTTGTCCAGCCAGGACAGGACGTGCGAACTCGCGCGATGCTTTCAATGCAAATCAGGTGTACCTATTGTAGGCATTGTTCCCTCGCGTTATGCAGCAGTCAATACGCTTCCAATCCGCACGCCCTGCCAGAAGCTGACCCAGCTGACGACGACGAGCATGAGGCTGGGAATGTAGAGCTGGATGATGTAGTAGCTGTAGGCACGGCGCAGCGTTAGGCGAATCCGCATGCAACTGTACTCCCCTAAAGGCCCAGAAGCTGACTGACAGTCGTAGCAGGAGAGCCATTGGTCTGATTCCATTCAATGTGTACGCCATGGTACACGCGCTCGATAGAGGATGCACGTTCGAACCGGTGGTGGTGGTGCTGGTGCAGGAGTCGGGCGTGACGGCGCCGAGCTCGAAGCTGGGCAGACTCTGGCGCAGGAACGGATGCTCCTGCACAGCGTCCCTCTGGCGCCACCGGTAGAGAATGTCAGACGTCGTGTACGCATCTGAATTCGCAGCTGCTGCGAATTGTCAAATCACACGCGATCCAGTAACAAGTTCGGAGAGTTTTTGCATGTCATCCATCCGTCTATTCCTCCCTCCGTCACCTCCTCTCCTACATTTCTACAAGTGAACGCATTCACGGCGACGATGGGTAGGCGGCACAGCAAAGGATACCTTTCCTCGCGCCAGAATCTTTATGAAAAGAAAAGAAAGAAAAACCCTTTATGATCCATCGATAAAAAATGCCGCATCTCAGGGGAGTTACGTCAAACGACTGCTGCCGAATGTCGATCATCGCCCTGTGAGGAGGGGGCACTGTTGGAGAATGTACGGTATATGCTTGGGCTCGCCAAGTACATAGCCCATCCGCAGCCCGAGTTCTGGAGCGTGGACGGTATGGTACATACAGCCTCGCCTACACCCGTGCGCTGTCGTTGCGCTGTGTACGATGTACATAGGGCACTGACTGACACAACGTCTTACAGCTAGCGAAGTCGATGAGGCACTCCTGCACGTCCAACGGATAATTCTGCAGCGCCATCGGACACGACAGGACCAGCGTCAGTCTAGTAAAATGTTCCATAGCATAGTATGTGTGTCTCTGACTGTCTCGGTTTTTTAGTGGTGGATGCATACATGATGTAGGTAGTTATTAAAATTGCAATGAAAATGGAATATGGTGCCCTGTACTGCATCATGCAGTCTGCATGTCCACTTTGTGCAGGAGACTAAATTCCCGGTACGCTATGCATATTTGTTTACATATGCTTAGCCGGATGAATCAACTCTAGCCTGCTCAAAATGGGAAGCTATAGCAAGCATCAGCCCCCTTCCTTCTACATAAAGGTATACATTGTAAGTTCTGTACTGTATTGTACACTGTCAGTGCTGCACTGTCAGGGCTCTGGGGAAGTTCCATTACCGTGTGTTGTTCTCAACGTGTCGCAGCGACGCACGCAGACGTACCGAACGCTGTAGAGGACGCGGCCGTCGACGGCGATGCGAATCATGACGTTCGGCTTGTCGACGAGGTGTCGACGGGCTTTGATCTCGTTTTGGAAGAACGTGTCCGGCATCTGAAGGTCGGTTGGCTGGGTCGCGCACGTTTCACCGCAGGTCAATTGGGTAGAGCGACAGAGACCCATATTCGCTGTCGGTCGGTGGGCGATGCTTGAGGCAGTGCGTCTAGCCGTCCGCTTGCCGTCGCCGCGTGCAGTTCGGCGGCGGCGAGCGTGACGAACGGAGGCGCCGTATCGCCGGTCGCCCAGGCGGTGTGGTGGAACGCCAGCCGGTCGTCGAGCCACTCCTCGCGGAACGTAAACTGACACGTGTACTCCTGCGAGTCAAAAATGTGATCGGACGCAATCCAGCTCTTGCATCCAACTAGAATCCTGTTTGCCATTGAGGGATGCACTGAATTGACTGCGTCGTCTCTCCAACGACGCGGCGCATTGTAGAATGTGCACACCATGTTTGACTGTACACTCTGCGATACATTGTCCTAACACCTGTATGTCTAGGTTTGTACCTAATTGATTTCCGTCTTATGCGTCGAAACGAGACCACCTATAAGACTTAGTTTTTATTGGTCAGACCCAGCGCACCCGTAGGGTATGTAAGAGCACAGTTACTGTAGCAATGGGGAGAAGTGAATGTGCATTGTATACGACACAAACGCATACATTGTACGTACATACGGAGCAAACGAGGGGCCACGGATTACAGGTCACCCTGTGGAACACCCCCCCCCCCCCCGCCTCCCACGCGCCCACCCGCCGCAAACGTACATGTATTGTAAGTGCGCACTGTCGCTGCCAATGCACTGACCATGTCGACATCGTTGACGTTGCTGATGCTGCGCAGGAAGACGTCGGCCGCGACGACTCAGGATAAGTTCGCGGCCCCATAAAAAATAACTATGTTCTTCAGAAACGACCCTTGGACCGGTCCAAGTGTCGCTCTACTTTTTTCCCGCCCTGGTCCGATCTAAGGTTCGAAAGACACCTGGACCGGTCCAGGTGTCGGCGGCGACACTTGGACCGGTCCAGGTGTCACTCTACCTTTTTTCCCGCCCTGGTCCGATCTCAGTTTCGATAGACACCTGGACCGGTCCAGGTGTCGCCGGCGACACTTGGACCGGTCCAGGTGTCGCTCTACCTTTTTTCCCGCCCTGGTCCGATCTAAGGTTCGAAAGACACCTGGACCGGTCCAGGTGTCGCCGGCGACACTTGGACCGGTCCAAGTGTCGCTCTACCTTTTTTCCCGCCCTGGTCCGATCTAAGGTTCGAAAGACACCTGGACCGGTCCAGGTGTCGCCGGCGACAGTAGGACCGGTCCAGGTGTCGCTCTACCTTTTTTCCTGCCCTGGTCCGATCTAAGGTTCGAAAGACACCTGGACCGGTCCAGGTGTCGCCGGCGACACTTGGACCGGTCCACGGGTCGCTCTACCTTTTTTCCCGCCCTGGTCCGATCTAAGGTTCGAAAGACACCTGGACCGGTCCAGGTGTCGCCGGCGACAGTTGGACCGGTCCAGGTGTCGCTCTACCTTTTTTCCTGCCCTGGTCCGATCTATGGTTCGTAAGACACCTGGACCGGTCCAGGTGTCGCCGGCAATACTTGGACCGGTCCAGGTGTCGCTCTACTTTTTTCCCGCCATGGTCCGATCTAAGGTTCGAAAGACACCTGGACCGGTCCTGGTGTCGGCGGCCACCCATGGCCCGGTCCAGGTGTCGCTCTACCTTTTTTCCCGCCCTGGTCCGATCTAAGGTTCGAAAGACACCTGGACCGGTCCAGGTGTCGCCGGCGACAGTTGGACCGGTCCAGGTGTCACCGGCGACACTTGGACCGGTCCAAGTGTCGCTCTACCATTTTTAACCCCCAGGTCCGATCTAAGGTTCGAAAGACACCTGGACCGGTCCAGGTGTCGGCGGCGACACTTGGACCGGTCCAGGTGTCGCTCTACCTTTTTTCCTGCCCTGGTCCGATCTAAGGTTCGAAAGACACCTGGACCGGTCCAGGTGTCGCCGGCGACACTTGGACCGGTCCAGGTGTCGCTCTACCTTTTTCCCGCCCTGGTCCGATCTAAGGTTCGAAAGACACCTGGACCGGTCCAGGTGTTGGCGGCGACACTTGGACCGGTCCAGGTGTCGCTCTACCTTTTTTCCCGCCCTGGTCCGATCTAAGGTTCGAAAGACACCTGGACCGGTCCTGGTGTCGCCGGCGACACTTGGACCGGTCCAGGTGTCGCTCTACCTTTTTTCCTGCCCTGGTCCGATCTAAGGTTCGAAAGACACCTGGACCGGTCCAGGTGTCGCCGGCGACACTTGGACCGGTCCAAGTGTCGCTCTACCTTTTTTGCCGCCCTGGTCCGATCTCAGGTTCGAACGACACCCGGACCGGTCCTGGGGTCGCCGGCGACAGTTGGACCGGTCCAGGTGTCACCGGCGACACTTGGACCGATCCAAGTGTCACTCTACCTTTTTTCCTGCCCTGGTCCGATCTAAGGTTCGAAAGACACCTGGACCGGTCCAGGTGTCGCTCTACCTTTTTTCCTGCCCTGGTCCGATCTAAGGTTCGAAAGACACCTGGACCGGTCCAGGTGTCGGCGGCGACACTTGGACCGGTCCAGGTGTCGCCTACCTTTTTTCCCGCCCTGGTCCGATCTAAGGTTCAAAAGACACCTGGACCGGTCCAGGTGTCGCCGGCGACACTTGGACCGGTCCAGGTGTCACTCTACCTTTTTTCCTGCCCTGGTCCGATCTAAGGTTCGAAAGACACCTGGACCGGTCCAGGTGTCGCCGGCGACACCTGGACCGGTCCAGGTGTCGCCGGCGACACTTGGACCGGTCCAAGTGTCGCTCTACCTTTTTCCGCCCTGGTCCGATCTAAGGTTCGAAAGACACCTGGACCGGTCCAGGTGTTGCCAGCGACATTTGGACTGGTCCTTGTGTCGCTCTACCTTTTTTCCCGCCCTGGTCCTATCTACGGTTCAAAAGACACCTGGACGGGTCCAGGTGTCGCCGGCGACACTTGGACCGGTGCAAGTGTCACTGGCGACACTTGGACCGATCCAAGTGTCGCTCTACCTTTTTTCCCACCCTGGTCCGATCTAAGGTTCGAAAGACACCTGGACCAGTCCAGGTGTCGCTGGCGACCCTTGGACCGGTCCAGGTGTCACTCGAGCTTGTTTCCCGCCCTGGTCCGCTCTATGGTTCAAAAGACACCTGGACTGGCCCTGGTGGCGCCGCCGACACTTGGACTGGACCAAGTGTCGCTCTCCCTTTTTTCCCGCCCGGGACCGATCAAAGTTTTGAAAGACACCTGGACCAGTCCAGGTGTCGCCGGCGTCACTTGGACCGGTCCACGTGTCGCCGGCGACACTTGGACTGGTCCAGGTGTCGCTCTACGTTTTTTCCCACCCTGGTCCGATCTAAGGTTCGAAAGACACCTGGACCGGTCCAGGTGTCGCCGGCGTCACTTGGACCGGTCCACGTGTCACTCTACCTTTTTTCCCACCCTGGTCCGATCTAAGGTTTGAAAGACACCTGGACCGGTCCAGGTGTCGCCGGCGACACTTGGACCAGTCCAGGTGTCGCTCTAGCTTTTTCCCGCCCTGGTCCGATCTAAGGTTCGAAAGACACCTGGACCGGTCCAGGTGTCGCCGGCGACACTTGGACCGGTCCAGGTGTCGCCGGCGACACTTGGAGCGCTCCAAGTGTCGCTCTAGCTTTTTCCTGCCCTGGTCCGATCTAAGGTTCGAAAGACACCTGGACCTTCGTGTGTGAGCGCGTGTGTTGTACTTGTGTGTGTATGTGCATAACAAAATGAAAACCTTTGGTTGGAGGACAGGTGAGCCAAACAAGATATTGGGGCAGAGTCTTCTTCTCCTTCTTTCCTGAGGCCGGCTCCGGCGTCGTCCATGGGATCGGCCGACGTCGGAGCAGAGAGCGTCCGCGCTTGGGCGCTATAAACTCTCTATCAGCCGAAAAATAGATGAACGTTTCACCCCACAGAGACAGGTACGAGATCTGCCGTTGGGTGAAGATTGGGGTGGGCATTTGACTGCCCAGAAAGAGGTCCGTCAGCCAGGGAAACAGGAATAGCCTGCCGCCCAAGGATGGAAATTGGCTAGGCAGGCAGACAGCACGTTGCTCACCTAGTGTTAGGGTTAGTAGTCGGACGCCACCCCTTTCGGGGCCGCGTCCGCGGACGCCACCCCTTTCGGGGCCGCGTCCGTTGGGGCAGAGTCGCAAAAACATGGCTGAAGGAGAGCGCAACCCACTCAACGGCGCGATTCACCCATTCTGGCTGCGCGTAGATATAGGCGTTCGCTCTCATCATCGCACGCACTGCCCTCTCCCCAAAAGCGCAGACATGCAAAGCTTGACGGCTGTTTGGAATTTGCTGAGATTTTTTTGCTACAAGGTACCTACCTACACCTACCTACCCCTGTTGAAATTCGGACTCAAAGTGGAAAGACGAGGGGCGAACAGGCGTATGCAAATTATACTCAATTTCAATGCCAAAAAATGAAGAAAACGACGTTCAACAGCCAAATTTTCGCCTGCGGCGCAAGGTGTATGTAGAGGACAAAACTTTGGAACAGCGCTGATTTTTAACAAAAAAATTTTGATCCACGTTTTGACGCGTATGCCACAATTGAGCAGTGTCCTGAAAATCTGGGAATCATGGGCAAGATCTGGGATCAACTCTGTGCGGTTGCCCAGGAATAGGGTAAAAAATTTACCCTGTTAAGAAATTTAAAAAGACCCT
>JASAMY010000110.1:0-20731 GCA_030248085.1 Paralinhomoeus sp. GSCO2_6 | reverse complement strand
TTGTGTTGGCCTGTCGTGTGCGATTACGGTAGTTCTCCTGCACACTCGTTTTCTAACTAGACCAACAAACGGAGAACAGAGAATAGAGAGTAGAGTCTAGAGAATAGAGTGCCCGCCTGGACAGATGGACAGGCGGACGGATGAGGGGCGCCGCGCTCACAATAGTCGTAAGACAATGGCGCCTCGGCGTGGGAGAGACTCCGCGGCAGAGTCCTTTGTAGGCAGCGTCCCATTTACGACGAGAGGACGCCAGAGCACAATTGACGCGCCAGAGGTCGGCCTCTTCTAAGGGTGAGAGCCGACCCAAGAGTTTGGTCATAACAACGCTACCTAATGCACACGCGAGTACGGTAGCGAGAGCCAGACACGCCACCATCCCCTCCTCCTCCTCTTCTTGTCTTCAAGCGATCGGAGAGAAGCGCGCTGGGGGCTGGCCGAAGTTCGCGCGAGTGGAGTGTCGTGGGGGAGGTGCGCTTGGACAGACAGCGATGTGGGGTTCTGCCGCCGCCTCGTAGAAGCGGCGCATCTTCCGAGCGTTCCACGTTTGGCCGTCGTTGAGGTGATAGGTCCAGGCGCCCAGGATGGCCGTCACAGTCTTTGGAGTGGACCAGGGCGATTGTCCTTTCAGCACTTGTGGAAGGCGTGTGACGACGCGATCGCCAACTTGGTAGGGACCGCGGTTTCGTGGGCGCCCTGAAGGAGACGTGGCCGGAAGATCCTGTGTCAATGGAGCGTCAGAGTTCGCGGGAGATGAGGCTGTTGTCATTGGGGCTGCAGGCAGCTGGAAGTCCATTCTCAGAGGTCGTCCGAGAAACAGTTCGGCAGGGCTCGTAGCGCTGGGCGTAGGAGCTGTTGCGCGAAACTGGAACAGCAGCTGACGAATCCCGTCAGTCCAAGAGGTGTTATCAGCAGTGAAAGCCTGCGCGCCATGTTTGATGTGGCGGTTGAAGGCTTCCACGAGGCCACACTCCTGAGGGTTGTAGACAGCCGAACGCAGATGCTGGATGTTCCTGGCGGCAAGGAACTGTTGGAACTCTGCGCTGACAAACTGGCTGCCATTGTCGCTCAAGAGGCTTTGTGGGTTGCCGTAGCGTGCAAACTGGTCAGCCAACCAGTTGATAATGCGAGAGCTGGTGATGTCACCTGTCAGCAGTACTTCGGGATACTTGCTGTAGTAGTCCATCAGCACCACAACAAAGCGCTGGTTAACAGGCGCTGTGTAGAACGGTCCTGTTATGTCGATTCCAACCTTTTCCCAGCAGGCAGTTGGAAGAGGCACAGGTGTCACTGGGACTGCAGCGGGTGGCGTCGACTTGTCGCTGCGTTGGCAGGCGACGCAATGGCGCACCAGCTGCTCGATGTGGCCGTCCATGCCAGGCCACCAGAACGTCTGCCGCATGGTGCGCTTCATCCGCACTATGCCAGGGTGGGCAGCGTGAGCAAGACGTAGGAGGCGCTGCTGTAGTGCTGCTGGGACAACCACTCGTTCTTCATTGCGGTAGAGGAGTCCCTTGCTGTAGCTGAGCTCGTGGCTAATGTTGCTGTAGCGTTTCAGCTCCAGCGGCGCTTTCTTGTGTGGAGGCCAGGCTGTGCGAATGTGACGAGCAACTTGCTGCAGGAGAGCATCCGCAGCGGTAGCAGCTTGAAACTGCGCAAAGGAGATGCCGTCCAGAGCCAGCTTGCGCACTGGCAAGTGTTCCAGCCAGAGTGTCGATCGCATAAGATTGAGCTTTGAGCTCCAGTCGTGAGAGCCAGTCTGCGACCTTGTTGTCACTGCCTTTCTTGTAGACAGGTGTGAAGTCGAAAGCTGCGAGCCGCTGACACCAGCGTTCAAACTTCCGAGATTGGCGCTGGCTGGCAGGGCGTTTCAGCAGGGTTGTCAGAGCAGCGTGGTCAGTGCGAAGATGAAAGGGTCGTCCCAGCAGAAACTTTTCGAACCGTTCGCAAGCCCACAGACAGCCGAGCGCTTCACGCTCGTTTGTGGCGTAGTTGCGCTCTCTGTCTTGCAGCGTGTGAGAGGCAAAGGCAATGGGCACCTCTCGTCCGTGCTGCTGCTGAAGAAGAACAGCGCCAAGGCCAACGTCCGAGGAATCCGTCTCCAAGATGGTTGGAGTGTTAGGATCGAAGACGTAAACTTGCAGCTTGTCAGCTACCATGGCCTTGAGAGTGTCGAAAGACTTCTGGCACGCTTGAGTCCATCGAAACCGTGCGTTCTTGCGCGTGAGAGCGCGCAGCGGTTCGGCTAATGTGGCGACGTCAGCCAGAAAGTCAGAGAAGTAGTTGATCATGCCCAGAAAGCGCTGGACATGCTTTGTCGTCGACGGCGTCGGACATTCAGTTATCGGCTGAATGTTTTTTGGGTCCGGCCGAATCTGGCCATTGCCAATGATGTGGCCGACGCAAGTGATCTGCACTGCGCGAAAGACGCACTTGGGCAGCTGCACGCGAAAGTCATTGTCGTTCAGCTTTCGCAGAGCCTGCTGCAGACGAGCGTCGTGTTCGGCTTGTGTGGCTCCGAACACGATGATGTCGTCGACATAAACGCGAGTGCCAGGGCAATCAGCAAGAGCCAGACTGATCTGCTGCTGGCAGACAGAGGCGGCGTCCTTCAAGCCCATGGGGAGGACGCGGTACTGGAAGAGCCCCAGGTGTGTCAGCGTCGTTGTCAGTGGGCGGCTCTCCTCGTCCAACTCGAAGTGATAGAACGCCTTGCGTACGTCGAGCTTGGAGAAGCAAGTCGCGCCTTTGAGCTCGAGGAAGAGCTCGTTGATTGTAGGCAATGGGAAGCGGTTCGGCGTGACGTAGACGTTGAGAGGAGACAGGTCCGTTGTCAGACGCACGCCTCCATCAGGCTTGGCGACAGCCACCAAGTGGTGCGCCCAGTCCGACTTGTCTACGCGCTCCCAGATGCCCTTGTCCGCCATGGACTGGATCTCGCGTTCAACTGCGTCCCGACGAGAGAGTGGCAGAGGACGGAGCTTCTGAGCGACAGGCTTCGCCTCAGAAGACAGAGCAATTGTGTGCTTGAATCCAGGCAGACGTCCCATCTCTGTAGATGTGAGAGCAGGAAACGGCGCCAGCAGTTGCTGCGTGTCTGCCGTTGTCAACTGCCTGACGGTCATTGTCTGGCCGTCCAGCTGCAGGTGCAAATCCTGGATCAGGTTTTTGCCGATGACAGACGAGCAGCTGTCAGGAAGGACGAAGACAGAGCACTCTGCCGACTTGTCCTTGTAGTGAGCAGTAGCGGCAAAAGTACCCAGTGGATGGGTGTTGGAGCCGTCGAAGTTGCTGAGAGCCCCTGTGAAGGGCTGCAGCGGACAGGCACCAAACAGCTGACGATGCTGCTTGCGCGTGACGACTGTGACGTCAGAGCCGCTGTCCACTTCCGAGTCTAAGTAGATAGTCCCAGCCGAAGTGGTGAAACCAACGCGGCAGTAGAAAGAGCCTTGGGTCGCAGGGACCGCTGTAGAGGATCTCTTGACAGCCAGCGGCGTGCTAGCTGCGGTAGTGGCCAGATGGAGAGCCTTTGTGTGCGGCTGTCCCGTTGACTGGCGCTTTTTCTTGTAACAGCAACGCTCGTAGTGTCCCGAACCAGAGCAGTAGCTGCATGTAGCATTGCGCGCAGGGCACGCGTCGTCTTTGTATTTGTGAGACGAGCTGCCGCAGCCGGCGCAACCAGAGCGAGGCGTCTGGCCAAACTTGTGTGTGGGCGTGTCGCGGCGTGTGTTGCCGCGCGTCCTGCCGCCCTTGTTGCCAGACGCGACAGACGCTTTGCAGACGCTGAGATCGGCAGCCTGTTGTCCAGTGCGCAGTGTGGCCGCGCTGGCCGCTGCAGTTTCGTCGGCCTGCATGATTGCGACGAAGTCGTTGAAGTCCACCTTTGACTGCGTGAGAAGCTTCCGCTGTGTCGCGGAATCGCGGCAGCCGGCGGCCAACTGTATGGCCAGGTGGTAGTTCGCTTGACCGTGGAAGTCGCAGTCAGCCATGAGGCTGCGTAGAGCCGTGACGTACTCTGTAGTCGTCTCAGAGTGTCCTTGTAGTCGCCGATGGAACTCGACGTGAGCCGCCACAGGGTTGGTGGGCAGAGTGAACAGCGATTTCACTGCCGCCGCAAAGTCCGCGTGTGGGGCCGTGGCGATCTGCGCTGCAGTCGGATGTGACGAGAAGCGGCGCGTGCCCTCGCTGCCCAGTAGCGTGAACAGGAGGGAATTCTTGTCTTCCTCCGTCAGTCGCTGTGCTTCTGGCTTGCCTCTGTCCAGCAGGAAGAGGTAGCGCTCGAAGAGCTGGTACCAGATGGGCCATGGCAGTGGAGGGTCGCCGGCATGCTGGAGAAACCGGTTGGGTGCAGGCGCGAGATTCGAAGCCATAGGTCACGCCAATGTTGTGTTGGCCTGTCGTGTGCGATTACGGTAGTTCTCCTGCACACTCGTTTTCTAACTAGACCAACAAACGGAGAACAGAGAATAGAGAGTAGAGTCTAGAGAATAGAGTGCCCGCCTGGACAGATGGACAGGCGGACGGATGAGGGGCGCCGCGCTCACAATAGTCGTAAGACAATGGCGCCTCGGCGTGGGAGAGACTCCGCGGCAGAGTCCTTTGTAGGCAGCGTCCCATTTACGACGAGAGGACGCCAGAGCACAATTGACGCGCCAGAGGTCGGCCTCTTCTAAGGGTGAGAGCCGACCCAAGAGTTTGGTCATAACAACGCTACCTAATGCACACGCGAGTACGGTAGCGAGAGCCAGACACGCCAATTACCCACCCCCAGGTCAAAAGGTACCCCTCCCCAACCCACCCCCCCCCCCCCAACCCTCCCCCCAGAATTTTTCAAGAGTTCCAACTTGTCTACAACTGTAAAAAGTTGTGTAGTTTTCGTCTTTTTCAGTGTTTTTTGACCATAAAACCGCTAAATAACGCTATTTATAGCCTGTTTTAACCTATTTTTGACCAAAAGTGCCTATTTAGACACTATTCAGGTACACTTTTTTACCCTCTGACACCCCCTCCCTCTTCAAATCTGCTTTCCCTCCCCCCCACCCCCCCCCCCCCCAGAATGGTCTCCGACCCTCCCCCCACTTCAAAAACCCGGTTACATGTATGCTCCCAAGGAGTTTCCAACTCCCGGAATTTTCTCCTACATTCTGAGACGATATGCCGCCTCACGGTGACCAAAAGCACCTCCTGGGGCCCATACATGTAACCGGGTCTGGAAGAGTGGGGGGGGAAGGGGAGGGGGGTTAAACGGCCGAATTCTGAGGGGGGGGGGTGTCTGGAGCATAAAGTGGGGGTTGGGGGTGTAGCTGGGCATTTTTTTAGTTTTACTGGTACTTTTTTGGTCACAAATGGGTATAAATAGTGTCTAAACAGTGTTATTTAGCTGTTTTACGGTCATATAACACTGAAAAGCACTGAAATACACCAATATTTACTCACTTTTATCGTTTCAGATAGAGTGAAAATCCCTTGGGGGGTTGGGGTGTTGAAAAAATAGTGGGGGTACAACCCCCCCCCCCCCCCCAGTTACACGTATGCTGGGGCCCCCCTCTGAACATTACCCAGATCCGGAACTTACGGGTAAATGTCTCCGTACTGAATGTTCTCCAGAATTTGCAGACGACGTGGCGACGACCTTCACGGTGGAGGTGTCCTCCGCCCGGCTGGCAGCTGGCGCGGTCACCGCTGAAGACGCCCTCAAACAGCTCGTGCGACACGCCAGGAAGCAGCAGCCCAAGTCCAACAACAACAACTCACTCGATAGCACTGGCCGTGCTGTGGCGATGGAAGTCGCGCCTAAAAAAGTGTCCGGCCCCACGGAGACCGCCAAGGGCGCCAGACGAAGACGGGCCAAGAATTTCGGCCCCCCGGAAGAGGGAAAGGGCGCAAAAATCGCCGGAGAAAGCGAAGCGGTGGAGAAAGCCAAGAAAGACGTCGACAAGACCAAGACGGACAAGAGGACAAAGGAAGGGGAGGGACGAAAATCAGTGGAGACAACGGGTGGAGGAGGACGCGCGACGGCGGAGTGTTGGTACGTCCCTGGATTTTGCCAGCCCTTTTGAGTACCACGGTCAATGTGAAGGCTTCGGGGGAGGGGGGGGGGGGGGTGGCAAGAGGTCACAATGTGAGAATGTGTCCGGGGTGCGATTTCTTCGGTTGGTTCCATGTGCATTATTGCAGCAAAAAATTATTTATGCATTCTGGGCGACCAATGTATTGGCTAGCAAATACGGTTTGAGGTTCACAGCAATGAAAGTGATGAAAATGGAAAATGAAAGCTGAGTGAAACATCTTTTGCCTCCCTATGAACTGGGGTCAGTGGCGGGTCCAGGGTGGGGAAAGGGGCATACCTCTAACTGGGAGGGGGGTTGGGGGGGTTTCCCTCCCCCACATGCTGGGTTTGACCCTACCCACACCCCCAACCCCCCCCAGAAATTTGAAACTGAAAATGGTAATGTGTTTTGTATGGTGCTTTTGATCAAAAATCGCCCAAAAGTACCTATATTGGGTTATTTACAGTGTATTTTGACTCAAAAGTGCCTATTTTAAGGTTTTTACAGTGTCTTTTTGACTAAAAATCAACCAAAAAGTGCCTATTTTTTCCTTCCCAGAGCCCCCCTCCTCCAGATTTTCCACCCCCCCCCCCCCAGAAAGTGCCCGAACCCTCCCCCCCCCAGGTCCAATTCCCGGTTACAGGTATGGAAAGGGGGACTTCCCCCTCCCGAAATCGTATCAGTATCTACGGAAGTAGAGTAACTGTACCTACGATATTCTATTCGGCGTTGTTGTTGTCACAAACATCTGCACAATCGAATACAAAGCAAAAAAAGCTAAACAATACAATAAGCGTAAAAAACGCACGACGTAAATGCAAACGCACAGGGGGGGGGGGATGGAATTAATTCAGCACAAAACATCACTAATTTCTTTTACTACTTCCCATGAAAGATACTAGTTACTAGTAGTACATACATACATTGGTACGCAAGCGTCCCAAAATGAGTGTAATTCGCCGGTTCAATTGATTTTGAACCCACTGTACTACTGTGTGGATTTTGTTTTGCGAGTTTTTGTATCATATTAAAAAAAAACCTAGGTAATTAGAGAAATTTCAACTGTTTACAGCTCTTTGGCGGCCTCTTCTTCGGCCCAGTCGCCAGATTTGCGCGCCGCCAGAAAAAGAAAAAGCGCGGAAAAAGTCGGCGTCGGCGATGTTGCGCCGGCCGCCAAACGCCCTAGCGACGACGCGCCGCTGCCCAACGGAAACGGTAGGTGTCGCGAACATGCCTTTGACCGTTTGCATCTAGATAGTACCTCCCTCGAATGCAGTACTTTCAACCTTTTTGCGGGGGGTCATTATTTGAGAGGGGGCATAATTGGAGGGTTTGCGGGTGACGAGGCTGATTGGACGGTATCGCTGCGGTCTGTGAAAATTCTGGAATGTTTAATTAGAAATTCAACTTTATGTCATGTGTCGTGGTTTACTGTAGCTCGGCAACCCCCACTTCCAGATCGGTCATATGGGGGGGGGGGGTAGATTATTTAGCCGCGCTTTCTCAGCGGGGTGCCATCCTGTCACAGCGGTTCTGGAAGTCTCCAGTAGTCGTAAACGCCGCTTGCTTGTTGACCAGCTTGCCTATATCTCGGCGTGGGATCTCTCAAGACGGGAGGAACACACGCCCCTCCCTTCGATCGTTCGTTGCTTGCCCTACCACTTGCCAGTTATTGCTTGCTGTCTCTTAAAGAAAAGTGCATTTGTAAAGAAAAAAATGTCGCCACCAGAGAAGAAGAATGTCTCGCTTCTGGAAGGCTTGCTGGTCCGGCCCAGACGTCTGCGCGTCGTCATCTCCAAATCCTCGCCGCTAGTGCACCAACGGCAGCGGCTACCCAAGCGCGGCCCTAGAAGGCCACTGCTGGAGGGTGGTGACCCCTCGGGCCCCAGCTACCTGCTGCACAAAGCGAACGGGAAGAGCGGTCGGAGGGTGTGGCGCTGTCGCCACTACCGCAAGGGCCTCTGCAAGGCCATCGTCGTCACCCAAGGAGAGGGACCGAACCGGAAAATCGTGGCGAGACGCGGCGCCCACAGCTGCACCCCTGAAGCGAGTGTGTCGTCGTCGCCGCTGTGGGGCGGACCTCATGGCAACAATGAGGACTCAGGCTTGGAACTGTGTGAGTGGGCCAGTGCAACTGTGCAACTAGACGAGAACAAAAATGCGGTAGGAGGAGGAGGCACTCCAATAGTGCCCCTGCCCCTCTTGGGGCTCTAGCACGCAGCAGTTCCCCTGCGGTCTGTGTAAAGTTGTAAGCGAAAAACGATGTCAGGCTTGTGAACCGAACGCGCCTGGGACGCGGTTCTTTTCGGGCGTCAAACTGGCTTTTTCAAACAGACTAGCGGTTCAACTGTTTCGTCTGCGCGCGCGTGCGCTCATTCGAATTCGCAGCTTCATCCTTTGACGCCTGTGCTTTTTAGCGGGCGCCGCGACGCCGACACTTCAAGTCACGCCCAAAATGACTACTGCGATTCGCGAGTCGATACTCAAGCGCAAGTCCATGTCAGCAGAAGCGTCCATGAAAGCCGCTACTGCCGTCAGTAATGTCGGTGACAATGACACCGACGGAAGGAACGGGGAAGCGGCGGCGGCGCTCTCTGAGAAGCGCAAGAAACTGTCGAAGAAAGACGGCGCTGCCACCACTCCCGGAATTAAGGTGAGGAGAATATGGATGGTGCGTGTGTGTGTAAATTGATTTAAATTGCAAACTTCAGTACCGACACGTGCACTTTGCGAGCGACGACGAGGTGACGCGCGCCTCCACGGCGCACGCGGTCAAGCGGCGCGGGGTAATTAAGTCGTTTCGACTTAATTAGTCGTAGCATATTAATTATTCTTATTTTTTTTTCTTTAGCGAGCCGTCAGTCCCAGCCGCAGCGTGAAGCGCTCGCTCGATTTGCAGGTGCGTTGTTGGTGGCTGGCAGTTGTGTCGAGCATTCACTCTTCTCTTGTAGTATGGACGCACACACGTACACGCGCGTACGTGCACGCACGCGCACACGTGCTGCGCGTGCGCGCGTGCACGCACGCACGCACGCACACACGGTAGTACAGACGTACACACACACACACACGTGCACGCACACACGGTAGTACAGACGTACACGCACGCACACGCACACACGTGCACGCACACACGGTAGTACAGACGTACACGCACACACGTGCACGCACACACGGTTGTACAGACGTACACGCACGCACACGCACGCACACACACGCACGCACACACACACGTACATGCACGCGCAGACAGATCTTTTAGCCGTTTGCAAGGCGCTCCGAGCCATGCGCCGCTGAAGGCGCCTTAACTGAACCCCTGGCCCAGGCTCTCCTTCACTGCAGGGCGGACGTAAAGCCCCTGCTTGGACAGATGGCCAATAGCTACGCGTAAGCTAACAAGCTTCCCATTTTTATTATTTTTTTTTCTTGGTGCGTACGTACTGCATTGAACTTGATTATGTCCCGCCCAATTGATGGTACAATTAAGGTGAGGAGATCAACTGGTAAGCTGATCGGTTATTTGTTCTTTTACTGTGATTTAATAAGGGGTTACGATTAATTCAAAACTCGAGAAATCCAATAGAAAGTGTGAACAGAGTCCACAATGAAATTCGTCGTGAGTCGGCGATAGCGCAGAGCTTAGCAAGAACGAACGCCGTAAGGTTTACTTATACACGCGCGGCGAAACGTTCGTAGAACTAAAAAAAGACAAAAGTGCTATTTTGGTCTTATTATTCCAAATAAACTCTCTTTTTTTGCAGCGTCGGCGGACTGATCAATGTCGCGATGGGGCAGGGAATAGAGGCGGTTGGCGACTTGGCTGCTCTCACAGTGGAAGAAGCGGCGCAGTTCACTGGTTGGTAATTAATTGAATTAATTGTACCGTTTGGTTGTTTGCTTATTCCCCAATTACCCTGAATCCTACAATAGTGCCCCTGGGGCACTATTTTTTAACTCCTGCTTACCCACGGGGCACTATTGGAGGGGGGATTCTATTTGAGGATTTACGGTAGTTTAGAATGGAATTCTAATAAAATGTTTTTGTATTCAACGTCCGGAATGCACATTGAAAAAGCGCACGTGTGTGCGTGCGTGCGATGGAGGCTCTTTCAATGCCCAGAAATAAAAAATATCGATGTTAGCAAAAAAAAATGGCAAACCATTTTCAAGCAATATTATCCAGTCAACTCGCAAACGTTTCAAACGGAACATTTATAGTGTGGCTGTTGGGTTTTTCTCGTTTTGAGGTAAGTCATGTCACTGTCATGTAAGTCTTTCACTGTCCTCGCATTGTATAGTCCCCTTCTATAATTTTCAATTAGCCCCTTTCTTATCGCTCCCTATGATTACACCCCCCCCCCCCCCTAGAGCACTTGAGCCTAGAGCCCTGGAGTTTGTGGAGGCTCGAATGAAACAATTAGCGCTGGGGTGGCTAATTATAGGGCTTACGGTATTTCTCTGTAGGAATTCGCCAGCCGCGCAGAGAGACGGTTCGACAGGCGATGGCCGCCTTTGAGCGACAGCACAAACTGGCGCCCTGCAAGGGATGCGTGGCCGACTCCTTTGCTGCGCGCGCCGACGACGGTGCGTGCGTGCGTGCGTGCATGGGACCGAATGCGCGTACGTGCGTGCCTGCAAGTTTAGAAGAGCAAGAAGCAAAGGCGGCGGCGGAGAACCAGTCACGAGCGACGCTGGCCGATGAGAGTGGGTTTTTTTACGCGCGCCCTGCTTGATTGGGGTTTACCGTAAATCCTCGAATAGAAGCCCCCCTCCAATAGTGCCTCCCCTTCCAATAGTGCCCCCGGGTATGGCAAGGTTGAAATAATAGAGCCCCCCCCCTCCAATAGTGCCCCCGGGGGTAATGGGTACGTCGTGCCATGTGCCTTTTATGGGCAAAAATATAGTGGTAGGTACAGTTACATCGTGTATACACACTACTGATAACCAATAATAGTACGTTTCAGCAACTATTAACGGTAAATTAACCATTAAATGTGGCAAAAGTGATCAAAATCACCGAAAAATCGGCAATTTTGACAGCGAAACTAGCATTGCCATTCACAATTTTTAGGTTGAAATAATAGACGCCCCCCGTCCAATAGTGCCCCCCCTCTCAAATAGTGCCCCGGGGTAAGGTGAGGTTGAAAAAATAGTGCCCGGGGCACTATTGGAGGATTTACGGTATCTGTACCTGCGTAGTGTTATGTAGGTGAAGTGAAATCTCTTTTGTATAGCTGGAGTGAAAGCAGTTGATTGTGTCAGTCACTAGCTTATCCAGAAGGGGAAGACGGGGTCTCCCTCTCCTGTCAGCTCAGATTGGGGGGGGGGGGGCGGGGAAGAAGGAAAGCCCCCGGGGCAAAATGGGCCCATTTTTAAGTTTTACTGGGCTTAAGGCACTCAAAACCGTGGTTCTGTGGTTCTATTGTGTGTCGAAAATACATAGTGCAAACAAAGCCAATGCCGGACCAAAACCTTCGGACCCTTCGGATAAACTGCGATGAAAAATTTGACCTTCTCCCACCACTGTCGGAAAATCCTGGGTCCGCTAGGTATCCCCCCTGTTGCAAAAATCGCCTCTCTGAAAATGGGGGTAGGGGCAAGCGCCCCCTGCCCCCCCCCATGGCTACGCCATTGATGGTGAATGCTGAATTGATTGTGTCAGCGTGGGTCGGTTCTAGGATCGCGGGTGCCTCTCTCTCTCTGGTCACAATCGACCGCGCTGCTAATGAGAGATGAGACCCAGTCAGCCCGATCCTGAGGGTGGGGGGGGGGGTGGCTCCCCTAACGGGTTGGAATTGTCACTACTGGAGTGTTGTTCGTGTGCCAAGACCTACATATGAGCCACAGCTCAGAGCAAAACACGTTGTTGGCCTGTGTGTGCTTTGTGGAACATATGTAGGGTAACACGCGTGGAATCTACGTAGCAGCGTTCGTGACATGCTGTTCCGTTTCTGGAATGTGCTCTTTTTATAGACGCGAACTGCGCAGGCGCCGCGAAAGGTTCGGAAGTGCCACCCCCCGAAGGATCTGCGGAAGCTGTTGTCGTCCCATTTGCCGACCATTTCGAAGGTATCTAATTTCTCTTATTTTTTTGCTTTTGAGAGCTGCAAAAATATCACAGTGGCGGCACTACAGTTGGGGGATGCCCCCCCCCCTCCCACAATGTATCTTTTTATTATTTGAAAATGTCATTTTTGCGCTTTTTGCTCTATGTACTTTGCTAAACCGTGCACAGCACTTGTCTGCCAGGTTGTAACATTTTGCTCGAAAGACGCGCGTGAAATATGCGCTATGGACTGTTTGACTTTTAGGCATTGACGAAGGCGAGCTGCCGACTTCTGGCCAGCCCGGGAGCGCGCAGACATTTTCCCCGCCTAGAGAGTCTGTCGTCAAAGTTGGTCAGCAAGGTGAGGACGACGGTAAACCCTACAATTAAATAGCACCCCCCCTCGTATTTAGCCCCCCCCCCCTGGAGGTCTTTTACCTAGTTTCTTAGCCGCTCTCATAATAGGCCCCCCTCCTACAATCAGTGAAGCAGTTGCTAATTGGTGTGCGAATTCGGATGGCATGTGCGTGCGTAATTGCGTGGATGTGCGTGCGTAATTAATTAATCAACTGACGGTTTAGAGTCGACCGCCGCACCGGCAGCGGCTGAGGAGTCGGCGATGGCGCCAGGTGACTCTTGTCTGTTTCATACCTGTAACCGGGTCTGGAAGAGTGGGGAGGGGGGGGCTAAATTGCCGAATTCTGGGGGGATCTGGAGCAACCAGTGGGGGGGGGAGCTGGCCATTCTTTCGAGTTATACTTTTTGGTCAAAAATAGGTGTAAGTAGGGTCTAAACAGATATGGTCTGTGTGTCTGTTCTACTGTCGTATACGTCAGACTCTACGTCAGACTCTAACACCTAACTGTAACTCTTTAATAGTGCCCCAGGGACACGGTAGTTTCGACCTTCGGCTGCCCAGGGGGCACTATTGGAGAGAGTACGGTGCCAAAAACAAAAAAAATTGACGGCAGCTCACATTCCGAACGGGTAAATAAACCGGCAAAGACACCCTGAGGGCAAGGGGGGCTTGTGGCCATTAGATTACCGTTACGGTATGCAAAGGGTGTTTTTTTTAAATTATCACATTTCTTTTTTGAATAACTTTCGTTTCCTTTGTCGGATTGTTATGAAATTCGGAACACTTATACTCAAGACTTTGGGATTTTGTCTGAAAAAAGAATCGTCGAATTCGGTTGAGGATTCCGAGAGTTATGGCGCTCCAAATCAGATGTCTCTTTTTGGGCAGATTTTGCAAACTAAACCGTTTGTATCGTAACTATCCAGTACTGTATGGCAAATTTCAAACGCAAAACTTTTCTTTTGGCTGGCGAACTCGTCTAATGCCGTCGGCGCACAGTATTCTCTGCTGCTGCTCGACTGAAACCGCCCCCTCTCCATCCGCCCTCCCCCCAACACAATGGCCCAAGTTGTTCGCCATGTGAAATCTGCCCAAAAAGCGACATCTGATTTGGAGCGCCATAACTTTCGGAATCCTCAACCGATCCTTTCGGAATCCTCAATTCTTTTTCAGACAAAATCCCAAAGTCTTGAGTATAAGTGTTCCAAATTTGATAACAATCCGACAAAAGAAACAAAAGTTATTCAAAAAAGAAATGTGATAATTTAAAAAAAAAACACCCTATATATGCCATGTGCTTGCGTACATAGATGTCGTGGGCGATGCCTTGGCGAGCCTATACGCCAACATGGGCGCGTTCAAGGCGCGTCGCTTTTCCGCCGCGGAAAAGGCGCAGCTCAAACAACTCGTGCACGCCTGTGTGGAGCACCTCTCATAGGCGTGAATTCGGCCTAAGCTCGTGGACCTAAGTAAAGAATTTGCCTCGAAAAGTGGTGGACATCGACTCCTATCTCTCTCTCTCCTGGGCGCGATAGTATAGACCGATTTTCATTTTTAGCAGTACTATTTTAGGCAAAGAAAACTAGTTCTGCCAAAGGGTTTGAGATTTAAAATTGCGCAATATGAAAATCGGCCTAGAACGCATTGACGCGCGCGTTTGTGGTTTTGTGTATTTTATTCGCGACGCATTGCGATTTCTGGCGCGCAGTGGTGGTTTTTTCGATTTCTCCTCGTTTGTTTCTGATGTAGATCGAGCACAGTTGCGTAATGGAAAACTGGAGTTATGCGGCGTATTACGCACGCACGCACACACACACACACGCACGCGCACACACACACACACACACACACACACACACACACACACACCGACACAACACACACACACACACACACACGGGCACAACACACAAAGACTTGTGTCCGTCAAGAAGAAGTGCCAATGCGGCTCTTGAGTGTGAGGCGTCGCAGAGTTGCAATGGTTACCGGTTTTTTTTTTCAAACTTTTCAGTTTTCACAAATCAAGCTCTTGGTATCGCGCTCGCGCAGACGACTTGGACGAGAAAGAAGGCGATTTCGATGAGTGAAATGGCCGATACTCCAAAGATCAGGTTGGTCAATCCGCCTTGATGCGAGAGGAAGCTCATTAGCTGAAGCGAGTGATGCTTCCTTTACTGTTGGCACGCACGCACGCATTGTACCAATGTGTCGCAACACAGCTCTAAACTCACGTTGTAGGCTGGCTTCTCCACGACGACGAGTGTCTGAAGGCGGTTGAAGAAGACCTCGACCGAGACGCGCTGGTCGACAAGCGCCCTGCGACACCACTCCCTCTCCAGGCGCATGCCGCGTAGGTCCGCGCAATCCGCTGGCTGAAGGGCGAGAGATCCGCGCAATTCAACATAATGTTCCACTGGAAACAATGTTGTTGTTGTTGGGTTGGGGGCAACGCTACATGTATGGACGAGGCCGTCAATGGCGCCCATACGGCATACCCATCTCCATGACGCCTTCCAGTCTAGAGCCTTATAATTAGAACGGAAGATCGCCACCTGTAGTCTAGGGCAGCGAGGGCACGAGAAACTCCACTGAGAGGGAAGTCCTCGATCCAGTGGCTCCATCCAATACCAATCAAGAATCGAACCGAGACACCGTGCGCGCAAGAGGTCGATTCTCTACCACTAGGCCATACGCTGCCCGGCTGAACGCCGAGAGCGCTGTGAAATTCCACAGGGAACATACTGTTCACCCCGCTACCCAACCAACACTTCCGCCGTCTCGCGTGCTCATTCTAACTACCGTAGTTTAAACTAATCGAAGTTAGTGAGATGCAGAAATCGACTACGTCACCCACCAAGTCGATGAAGTTGGTCTTGTAAAGTGCGACCGAGAAGTCGCTTTGACTAAAACGTCAAGCCCGGGTAAAATTGTGTGCCTTGTACAGTGCAGTTCGTTTGCGTCGACGAGTTTGCGTCGACGATTCAACCATTCACGCGCTACCGTATATACATGCCTACTGTAAGGATTGGAACATACCTAGGCTCCAGGGCGGTCATTTTAGTGCATTTATGCTATGTATGTACAAAATTCACAAGCGCACTGTACATGTATAGGTCTGTAGGCACATTGGTTTTTGCCTACATTTTGTTTACTGCGCATAGCATAGTGCCCAAGCCGAACCTGCAGGCCAAGGGACAGTCGCAGCCTTCCGCGGGGTCAACGGTCGCCTCATTCACCAGCCTGACGCAAGCCACTGAAATCGATTTATCGACTTCTTGCGCATAGCGCAGCGTGTTACTAATGACGCCTTCTCTTCACTAATCAGCTACCTGCATCACTGTACTTCGCTGCGTACGTACATGCGCAGAGATTGCGCACATTCACAGGCGAGCATAGATCTCTGCACTTGCATCCAGATGGTACATGTATAGGCATAACTGTGGTCGGTAGTTATCTCAGCTTAGGTGCATCAGCAGAGGTACATATTGCCATCTAGATGGGCAGGTTCAGCCCGATCATGTTTGGCTGATCATGCTACCTAGATTGCAAATACACCGTATGTACAATGTACGCACACACACGTTCTCCGTGCATGTGTGTGTGTGTGTGTGTGCGTGCGTGCGTGCGTGCGTGTGTGTGTGTGCGTGCGTGCGTGTGTGCGCGTGCGTGTGTGCGTGTGTGTGTGCGTGTGTGTGTGTGTGCGTGCGTGCGTGCGTGCGTGCGTGCGCGCGTGCGTGTGTGTGTGTGAGTGTGCGTGACATTCGCACGCCGCCGTAGAAATCCAAAATTAGCGGACTATCATCGATGGTGCAGACCGCCGCTCCCGCGGGGTGGGCGAATTGGGCGTCGAAGCAGCCGCAGAGGGCGCGCAGGCGGTTCTGATGGCAGCTGTGCACGCAGTCGTCGACATTGTACCCGGAGCTCTGACTGTAGTAACCGTCCGCGTCGGGCGGCACGCGCGCGCAGTGCCCATACACGCCGCCCAGTCTCTCCAGGCGCTCCTAAAGGCGTGGGCGTGGGCGTAAAACATGATGGTAAAACGAGAACAATACAGTACATGTACGATGTAGATAGGTACAAGTACTGTAGGTGGGTAGGTGCAATGTGTACAGTTCTAGAAAGCGTACCATGGACAGGGCTAGACTGGTGAGTTTGCCGGGACGAGCGACGTACGTGGGCGAGCTCGCGGAAGCCAGCTCGTCCGCCGGGTGAATCTTGATCCTGAACGGTGCGTGCGTGCGTGCGTGCTTGGCGTGCGTGCGTGCGCGCGTGCGTGCGTGCGTGCTTAGCGTGGGTGCGTGCGTGCGAGCGTGCGCGCGCGACTGGCTCGCTTACACGAAGCCGGCGGTGTCGGTCCAGCCGATGTAGTCCGTCTGCAGGAGCTTCAGCGTCACCTTCAAGCCCAGTTCGCTGCCAGCCCCATTGATGCGGAACGGTTGCTGGTTCCGTGTCTCATTGATGAGATTGAACACAAAACAGTTGCCAAGAGCCGGGTCGTGGTTCACCACAGTGAGGTCGCGCCTGTAAGGAAAAGGTCGTGCAAGTATAGTGTCATTTACGTAGTGTACATGCCTGAGTGTACGTGTACAGGAATAAAAGCGATCCTTTCGTGCGCCACCTAGGGATGAGAATTTTTTTGTTTAACCTTTCTTTTTAAAAAAAAAACTTCTTTTTTAAAAAAAAAAGTTGGTCGATTTTTTTTTAAATTAAAAAAAAAAAAAATTTTTTTTGTCGCGAGAGCGCACCGCGTACGCTTCCCTCGTGACTTACCGAGACGGCGTTTACTGTACGTCCTCCGCTTTCTTTTGCGGCCTCTTCCCTGCTCCCCACTACCTTTTGGTTGGTTATGATTGTTTGAGTTGCGTTTCGCGCGAATATTTTGAAAATGTTTTTGAAGTAGAATGGCTGCTTCGTGTGAGCTGTTGATTGCAAACGTGGCGTTGCCGACGCGGGGGTGTCCCCAGTTGCTTGCCGAGTCGAGTCGGCGAGAAGAAGAGCTGCTGCGGCGCCATTTCTGTCGAACCTTTTTGGCTGGATTGTTCAAGTCAAGGTCGGGATGGATGGATGTATACGTCAGAATTTCATTTACCGTAAAATCGGTTTTAAGCGTCTCCGTTGAATTTATCTACCTTTTGTAGCGACCCACAACCACAAGTGAATTTGCGTTTGAAAATAAATTCCAATAATTTTAACAATTTCAATAAATTTCAATAGATAGTCTTCCGGGTGTTTCTACTTCCAGGACGGGACGGGACGGGACGGGACGCAACTCCGCGGGGTACGGGGACGGCGCAAGATCCGACCAGGGAGATAACGTGACCATCCCCTCCCTACGTGTGGGAACGGCCGCGCGGCCGCCCGCTAACAGTCAACGGCCGTCCTCCCACCCTCCCAGCCTAGGCGGCAGTCAACGGCCGTCTCTCCCCTGCACAACTAGGCAGGCAGGGCAGTGTACTGTTGTGTGTTGGCGACGCAGAAGAGCCGCGCGCTCGTAACGCAACTACCTACCCCTTTGTGTGTTGTGCCGCTGAGACAGACATGTGGCGAGGAAGGACAGTGTAAAACGCGTGAATATGAAATGGTTTCGATCTACAGATACAACTGCAAAGAAACAAATGGAACGCATGAAATTACATACAAGCCAAAGGTGTCTATGCTCTGCTAATCACAACGTTACGGTTATCCGTTTTTCCAAACACTTGTCGGTACAATGCCACGCAGACGAACAGGAGGACCAGCGTCAGCGTCAGCAGGCCGCCTATGGTTGCAAGCATGCGCACCAGTCGCCCCTCCCACCACTCGATCGGCTTGGCAATGGCTGGCACTGGCTTGAAGAGGCTGAGGTGGACTTCGCCGCTTTCGATTGCAGTCTCTTCCTGGGAGATGAAGTCGTGCATTTCAGTGGCAAAGGCAGTGATCTGTTCGACATCGGCGGGCGCGTGCCGTATGTAGGTCGCGTTGTCCAGCGATATGTTGTAGAAGTGTTCACCGGTGAGAGACGTGCGACCATACAGAGTGAGATTCCCAAACGTTGCTTGCTCGCCATGTCGTAGGTGAAGCACGAAGATGGCGTTGGGCACCCGTCGGATCACGTTGTCGTTCTTGCCAGGGAAAGTGCTGTAGGGCTTGAAGACGTAGTGGGTGAGGGTTGTGGCCACAACGTAGTCGTTCATGACGTTGATGTAGCGCACGAATCCGTTGTGTACAACCTCAGTCTCCCAACGGCAGCACTCGCTCGGCTGCACGGCAACGGCAACGGCTGCACTCGCTGCTGGGCCACGTGTACAAGTGCATCGAGCGGGCAGTATGCACGGAAGCTGCCTGCCCTCAGAGGATCACCGTGAAGGAGCGGAAGAGTTTCTCTGCACGGTGCTTGTGTGGGGCCGGAGAGCGTGGGCGGGCTCGCGGTGGCGACAACACGGCGACCCGGGACGCGAGTGCGTGCGTCGACCGCTCCGCCCTGTGGCTCGCGTGTGTGCGCAGGTCGAAGACAGCGGCCCTCGTCTGCCTCGACTGCGGTTGGCCGTGGCTAGCAGCACCAGTCGATGTCGAAACGGCGGGCTGGTGGCGCACCAACGTCGTCGTCGACTCTGAATCGCTACAATGCGCGCTCGGCTCTCAGGAGCGCGATGCTCCCATTGTTTAACAGAGGACTGCGAGCGAGCAGAGCAGCGTGTACTCCCTGTCGCTGTCAGCGCTTGGCGACGCGTGTCGAAGAGCAACCAGCAGCTATGGCGTCTCGAGCGGCACCGGCGTCGTTTGTAGTGTGCAGCCATGTGGTCGTGTGAGCGATGCGAGACCCGAGCAAAGCGGTTTGTCGCAACACGTCGCTGCACAGTCGCCACACGGGAGTCGGTCGGCGAATGCAGGAGAAAAGAAAGAAAAGAGAGAGCAAGGTTCCTGGACAGCCCTCCAGTTGGAAGCAAATGGCGAGAGGACACAACGAACGGGTATGTATGCAGATGGACATTGATTGATGAGGCTGTAGACCCATAAGTTGTGCTGCTGCCATATAGCATCACAAGCGCCGTGTGTGATGGCTACCGAACAAAGACGACTGCTTTCACGGCCGAGAACCCATGGATGGTTGCAGTCAACGTCCGTGGAACCGACCCCAGCCATTTCGAGCAGCTGCCGAAGCAACTCCGTCTGCTCGACCGCATGTTTCGCCTGCAGGCCATGTCGATGCACCGTGGAAGTACGTTGCTTACACAGCACAATCAGTCAATTAAAGCGAGGGAGGAATCGACTGACTGTCTTCAGGTCACTTCACGTCTATCCAGCAAATTGGCCGTCGGGCGTTTTACTACGACGGCATGGGCACCGCTGGCGACAAAGCGACGCGGATTGCGATTCACATGAAGGGCAAACTGGAAGCGATTCACATGAAGGGCAAACTCGCGCACTTCGTCTTGTACATGTCTAGTGCCCTGACCATGCTGTTTTCGCGTGTACGTGACGACTACATTGTACATGCGTTTTGCGTTATTGTTGGAGTGCCGTTGCGCCAATGTAAATTCGATGCGTACACAACACGTTCAACGCGCTGCAATGCAATGCACTGCGCGGCACGACAGGCCGCTAGTCTGCTCTCACGCGGCCGCCCCTTCACCAGCGAGCGGCGCCGTCCAACACACACAAAGGGAGTGGAGTAGACGGGGAGGAGTGGGTTGGCAGCGCTTGGGAAGGGTGGGAGACGAACGGACGGCCGCGCAGATGGCCCCCTGCCGCGTCCGGCGTCGCTCCGTCCTCTTCGGCCCCGCCTCTGCATCAAACGCGTGCGTCCTGAAAAATCCTTAAATCCTGAAAATAGAAACACCCTAGTCTTCCTTCCTGGTGTTAGCCAAAAGCAAGTGATTGACTGCGCGACACGACACGCACACATTCAGAGGACCCCTGGCCCTGTGCCCCGATCTCGTCGCTTAATACCGATTTTACAGTATTGTATGCAATATGCATGCATCATAGCATGATGACATGAGAATAGGTGAGTGTGAGTGTGGGGTGAGTGAGTGAGTGAGTGTGAGGGATTAATCGCCATTTTTCGGAAGTACTTGTTCTTGTGCACGTCTAAGTCGACTTGTTGTAATGCTCAAAATATGATCTGCCAGTATTTTGCCATTATTGCGATATCACTTTTCTTGAAACTTCAAAAAAAGGAAATTCAGGGGAGGGGTTGGGTTCGGATGCCGATAATCGATCAGTCTTTCGGGAAATGGTAGCGACCCCTCCCCCATATATCCCCTCCCTGGACAGGTATCCGTATGATCTTTTGTATGA
>JASAMY010001012.1:0-20744 GCA_030248085.1 Paralinhomoeus sp. GSCO2_6 | reverse complement strand
AGGCTAATATACTGTGTGTATATTCGGGCGGACTAGGTAATTGAATTCCTTCCTTGCTGTCAACACGAGTGTACTGACGTCCGCCAGGACGTCAGCCAGTCAACCTACCTACACCTGTACATACCGTACTCCTGCTCTCTCTCTTCCTCTTCAACACTGGACTCCAGCGGCGCTGAACTTTCCCAAGGACGCCAGCACCCGCCGACCGGCCTCCAGCAGCTAGGCGTCGCGTCTATCCCTCAAGCGCCGCCAAGCCAAGCTCCTGCCGACCGGACTGCAGCAGAGCCCTCTGATCCAGCCGCCGTCGGCGCTCAAGGCCTGCCTACGGCCCAAGCGGCATTGCTCAGCTGACAAGCGGCGGCGACAGCGCGCCTGCTACAAGACTAGACTGGACACCCGCGGCACAAGCCGACGACGCTGAGATAGCGTCCCTCTCCCCTCCCCTCTCTGGACATAAATACCCTCACCCATTCGACAACCGACAGTTCCTTGTACATATGAGTCTGTCTTTGTGAAGCTCGTCATTTCGTGCCCTGTTTCGTGTACTTTCGCCAGTGTGTACAGAAGTTTGTATAGCAGAACCTTGTACAGGCGCAGTCAGGCTTGCCGCTTCAGTACAGTGTTTCTTGTACTGACGTCCGCCAGGACGTCAGCCAGTCAACCTACCTACACCTGTACATACCGTACTCCTGCTCTCTCTCTCTTCCTCTTCAACACTGGACTCCAGCGGCGCTGAACTTTCCCAAGGACGCCAGCACCCGCCGACCGGCCTCCAGCAGCTAGGCGTCGCGTCTATCCCTCAAGCGCCGCCAAGCCAAGCTCCTGCCGACCGGACTGCAGCAGAGCCCTCTGATCCAGCCGCCGCAAGTGCTCGAGGCTCGCCTGCGACCAAGCGAGGAGGCTCAGCAAGCTGACGGCAGAATAGGCGCCGCCGCTGCAAGACCGGACTGGACACCCGCGGCACAAGCGGACGACGCTGAGATAGCGTCCCTCTCCCCTCCCCTCTCTGGACATAAATACCCTCACCCATTCGACAACCGACAGTTCGTGTACATATGAGTCTGTCCTTGTGAACCTCGCCGTTTCGTGCCCCGTTTCGTGTACTGTTCGCCAGCTTGTATAGAAGTTTGTATAGCAGAACCTTGTACAGGCGCAGTCAGGCTTGCCGCTTCAGTACAACGAGGCAATTTGTGCTTGCTCGTTGGAAGTGGTGAGGCTCTTTTTTGTTGCAGAGTCCGGCTCTTTTTATAAGTTCTCTTTTACACCTGAACACGAGGGTCTAATGGATGCGCCGGAAGGCAACAAATCTCCCGGCGCTAATCTCCAGCCGGAAGACAGCACCAAGCTAATGAGTGCTCCGGCGGCGCCAGCTAACAGAGAAGCTAAGATAAAAGCTCAACAGCAAGCTCCCACCTTTGCAATCCCCGCTCCACCCGAGCCGACGCTTTTCCCTACGTGAGTAGTAGCCGAGAAAGTTGAGTGCGTTAGAGAAAATTGACTGATGCCGTACCACCTTGTACGGTTGATACTTGACTTGACCTGTGGGAGGGGGGGCACTTATACTTGCGTAACCTGTTCACTGCCATGGGGGGCACTGTTTGCAGAGCTCACAGAATCACAGCATCCCGATAAAGTTTGGCTGGGCAGCTGGGCAGCGATTGAGTGTGTAGGTATAGGCTAGGTACATGTTGTACCTACCTGCTGCAGCCTACACGCCATTGCCGATTCGCGCGCGTTCAGCCCCGCCAGCAAGCCACAACAAGCGCGACTGCTGGAGGCTGGCATGGTCGACTTGGGCGGCCAGCTGTCGAGTCTGCTCGAGCGACGCGGCTTGGGCTCGAGCGGCCGCATCGAGAAGTCGCTCATCAGTCTCAGTGGCGACTTCTTGGACGCGGATCCGTTCGAGGAGCAACTCAGGTTCGGCCGAGCCCAGTCCGCGACCGCATCCCTTGTAGCCAATTCACTCTTCAGATTAACACCCAGCTCGTTTGATGAAAGCGATCTACCCGTGTTTGACGACGACACGTTTCGCGAGATCGAACGACAGCAGGACAGGTTGGCGAAGCAGTTGTCAATTTTACACGGCAACACAAGGTCGAATGACGCACGCACGCACGCACGCACGCACGCACGCACGCACGCACGCACGCACGCACGCACGCACGCACGCACGCACGCACGCACGCACGCACGCACGCACGCACGCACGCACGCACGCACGCAGGCACGCACGCACGCACGCAGGCACGCACGCACGCACGTGTTTAGTAGCAACGGCCCCTTTTCTGATAACGTCGTTATGGGGCGCTTTGACCGGCGCGGGGGCAGACTGCAGCTGCCCAAATTCGGGGTGTCGCTCACGCTGCCCGCCGGCTGCCTCGAGAGCGGCCAGGTCGAAGAGATCTACATGGCCGTGTGCAAATTCGATCAGCACGACGCGCCTCTCATGGACGGTGCGTTGGCGCACTCGACTTGCCTATTGGGAAACGTAGCGTCAGCAGGTTGATCTCGCTGTAGTTTCTACCTGTAGTGTAGCAGTGCTAGTCACATGGACGCAGGCACTCGACAGAGAATTGTGATTGGGATTCAGACCTGGCCTGGAAAGCGGGGGGGGGGGGTGGCGTTGAGGACCTGACGGACGGTGGGTTCAAGATTACCCACCTTGCTCGAACTCTTCCCCAGCCACAGGTGATAATGCGGTACGGAGCATGCAATGCCAACAACAACCTCCTAGGTACATATGCATTGTACTCATTGTGTGCCTATGAAGAAGTCAAACCAATTTCAGTCCACGCCTCTCCGATTTCGCCTTCGGTGTGGGTGGGCCCTTCTGACGTGGTGCTGCGCAAGCCGGTCGTGCTCGCGATCCCGCACTGCTCGGGAGGCAGCTGCTGGACCGTCACCGTCTTCGGGGCCGATGGCCTGCCCAGCATGGAGGACGAAGGCCTCGATGGCGCGGAAGAGGACGGCAACGAGTGGCAGGTGCGTGCGTGCCTGCGTGCGTGCGTGCGTGCGTGCGTGCGTGCGTGCGTGCGTGCGTGCGTGCGCGCGCGCGCGCGCGCGGTGCTCTATCTACCCCTAACGTTCCAAACATTCGCATTCAGCTGCAAGCGGTGCTAGGCGAGGAGAACCTGAGCACGCCGGTCTACGGCTTGCTGGAACGGCAGCACTGTCTGCTGATGACGGAGCGACTGCAGCGCTTTCTTCTCGCCGGCACCGTCACGGACTTCGGGGAGAGAACCGCGGTCAAGCGGATGAAGGTCGTCGCCTTCCTGCACGACACGACCGGACTGGAGGCGGTGCTCAGGGTCTACTGCATCGCCGACGACAAGGTCTCCGAACAGGTGCGTGGAGAATGGAAGGTTTGGGGAACTATTCGTCTAAGAATTGAAACGTTAGACAGCGAGTAAACGTTTGTTTATTAGGTACTGCTTTATTTCACTCAGAACGCCAAAGTGTTTATACCGTAGATTTGTTTGCTTGAACGCAATCATACAAAGCACCAATGCATGCACTCAGCAGGACACACGCCACGGCACGCAGGTGCTACTGCCGCGTGTACGGTACCGCTGCGAGACCATTGCATTTTTCTCAATCACTTTCATTCAGTCGCTCGTCTCCTCCCATGCGTCTCAGCCGAACGCGCGGTGTCTGCAGATCAGTCCGGCGCAGTTCCACCTGCACCCCCGGTCGAATTTGCATATTCACCTCGGCTGCGAGGAGGGCTGCGGCTGGCGCCTGGCCGAGAGCCAGAGACGCCAGGAAGTCAGTGGCGACGCCTGCTGGCGCAACGGCGCCGTCTTCGAGTTCCTCCTCAGCAAGGACGGGCCCGTCTTCCGCGGCGCCAGGCGAGCGGAGCTGCCTAAATTCAAATTCGGCGGCGGCTTCCACTTCAAGCAGAACGGCCACAAGAGCAAGAGCTTTGCTATTCTGAGCGACAAGATGCGCTGCACAGAGGTGAGGGTAAAACCCGATGAATCCGGTATGAAGTGAGGAGACAAGCAACGCGCAGATTATTCTACCGCCCGCGCAAAGAGGACTGGACACGGACTCGTTCGTTGTGCCCGCCGACCTGAAGGCGTCGCTCGCGTCGCTGCTGGACCCGCCCACCGCCCAGAACGACGACTGGCGCCGCCTGGCGGCAGAGCTGCGCGTCGACCACTATCTTCCTGTGCCTTCTCAATTCTTCTCACTGCCACTCAACATCTCGGAATTGAATTCAGTTCTTCGGCTCGCAGTCGTCGCCTACGGAACGCATTCTGGACCTGTGGGAGGCAAAGGTCCACACGGACGGCCTGGTCGCGAAGCGGGCGGTCGAGCGCTCGGCGGCGCTGCTGCGGCTGCGCGAGGCGTTCCGCGCCATGGGTCGAGCCGACGCAGAGCGGTGCCTGGCGGACGCCCTCGCAAGCGACGACGCGGACCGCTCAGCAGACCACACCTACTGCTGATGAAACCCCCCCCCCCAACAACTTTCTCAATCCCCATCCAATGCCCGGGGGCGATTTTGTACGTGTTACCGTATATGAATGCGCGCTTGCCGAGACCTTGCTAGTCTGAGCGATCAACGCAGTGGGTTGTCACTGAGCTGCCGAGCGTGACGAATGCGCAGCATGATACCTACCTACCTACCTACATTTTAAGTCAGAAATTACTACTCAAGACACCGTTAGTAGCGTAACCGGGGCACTATTGGAGGAGTGGTAGATGGGCACTATTGGAGCATTCACGGTATTTGCTTCTAGAAATTTTTTTGAGGATCATGAGCCAGATATTCCATTTATTTGAACATTTAATTTATCGTTTGTAAGTGTTGTGTATTTTGTAGTTGCTTACGATACTTGCTAATTACATTCACTTCAATCCCGTTTTCCATTCTGCCAAGTGCCAACGCTCCGCAGCGTCACGCTCAGCTTGACGCTCATTATGTCGATATGACACTCCGAAAAGTTCAGAACAAAAAGGTACGGACATGTAAGCAAAGTTCCCCAAACTTTTGGTTTGTTGTCGCGTATTCAGTGCTTGTTCTTGTTACTGTTGAATTGAGGGCAACGCCAGGAGACCGTCAATGGCCCGTCAAAAAATACGCGACGCCTTCCAGAGTCTTGAAAAACGTTTACCGCGAGAGAAAGCATCTGTAAACTGTAAACAGCACTAGAAAATTCATTGACAGGGAAATCAAGAATCGTGCGGGCAAGAGGCCTACCACTAGGTCATCAGTTTCCCCTAAGTTGTTAGGTAAAGGTATTGCTGAGTGATTGCGTCGCGAGTAGTGATGGCAACCTACCTAGCTAGGTTACCTACCTAGTAGGTTACCTAGCCTTTTTTCGGCCTAGGTAACCTAACCTAACCTACCTAGCGCGAAAATCGAGCTACCTGTACCTAACCTACCTACCTAGATTTTGCCGTTACCTACTAGGTTACCTACCTAAGCCAAAATTTGTTGAGTCAAATAATGGATATGTGCAAACAGAAACATTCTGCTGACACCAGTAGGCCGACGTGGTCATTGTTTACATTTGCGGCATTGCGGCGGTCGGATTTGATTGGTTGTTGTAGCTACGTTGGCAAGAAGATCACTTCTTTGTCCACTGTGTCTCTGACGACACTTGCGATATTCATGTACATTGTAGTCCATTGGACGTCTACAGAATCTAAATAGTTTCACTTTGCGAATGCTCCTCAAGAACACCTACTGAATCGGTGCGTGGGCGGGTGGGTGACTCAAGACCAGACCCTCAAACTTGACGTGATAGATGGTACAGTACAGTGCTAGCGCGGCGCTAAGTCGCGAGCTGCTGCTAGAGGCGCGCCTTTCTCGACGCTGCGCGCCTCGCCCCTAATGAAAATGCACCAGGCGCGTGTCGGTGTGTTAGTCTGTGCCACTCCCAGCGAACGTGCGTGCCAGCGACAATGCGTGCCAGCTATAGTGCATGTCAGCATCTGTGCTTGTACGTGTTTTGTGGGTGCGTGCGTACGTGGGTGTGTGCATGTGCTGTGCAGGCGTTCTGAGTTTCAATGGACTCATCCCTATAGTGAACATACGCAAGGTGCGTGTCAGTGTGTAAGCAGCAATGCAGAGATAGTATTTGCGTATGTCTGTCCGTGCGTGCGTGCGTGCGTGTGTGCGTGCGTGAGTGAGGCGTAGATTTGGGCGCGTATTTTTTCAAACGTATTTTTTCAAAAAAATACACGTATTTTTTTTGAAAAAAATACGTCGCTGCCTGTATCTTATTTTTAAAAAATACGGTCGTAGTTGTAATCGTAAGGTTATAGTAGTAAGTCGGAGTCGTAAACCTGTATTTTGTTGAATCAACCTGCAATAGATAATAAAACATTTGTTCTTAATCAATGTACCTAACATTGAAGAGCATATGCGAGTTGTGTGGTACCAGGTAGACTTCTCACAAGACGATTTTTTACATCACATTACTCTTACGACGCTTAGGTTTTGCTTACGGTAGGTTTCGGACGCAGCGGACGCGGACACAACAATTAATTGGTTCTGCTAGCTTTTGCAATTGCTATCTCCTCTTCACGCCCTCAATTTTTGCATCGCGCCCTGTGTCGCGTTCTTAGCTCACTTTGGTGGATGCCAAATCTCGCCAAATCTCCTGGTCGCTCATTACTCCACTAACCTGCCACTCACCCACCTCACACACACACACGTGCGCACGCACACACACACTCCTATACGTCCACTTGCGTGCTTGCGCAGTTTTACAGCGTTTGAGCTACTGTATGTACCGATTTCTAAGCTTTGGACACTTCGCTGATGACTTACTATGATGTATGGTACATGTACATACGTACTCTTAAAAAATACAAAAGATGCGTATTTTTTCGAAAAAATATCGTATTTTTTCAAAAAAATACGTCGATCCATAGTCAAAACTTATTTTTCCCAACTCTAGTGAGGCGTGAGTGCGTGCGTGTACACATGCTCAGAGTCCCAATGGGCTGTTCTCTAAAAATGTGGCACTGCAGAAAGAACATGCATAGGCTATGCTATAAAATGTACCGTATGTGCATTGCACACATGAAGCAGGAAGTGCACATTTGCATGCACTTGGTAAGCACTGCCTATACTCATTAATTAATAAGATTTGTTTCAGTCATGATAACCTCAACAGCCAGCCAACTTCAACCGAAGCGCCTGAAATCGCTGTACTGTGGGCAAGCTTAACGGTTGCACTCTAAATGTGGTGAACACTTTCAAAGTTTAAAGCTGCTACTCTTAAAACCTCCGCTAATACTGTCCAGGGTAAAGATAAGTTCACTGCATAGTGCTGGCAAGCTCAGCTCGGAGGTTTACACTACATGCAGGCAAAATTGCCTGACACTTGACAGCTTGGAGTTACCTAAGTTACCTACCTATAACCTAAAGAATTTGCCCGATTACCTACCTACCTAGCAGAAAGATCTAGCTTACCTAACCTAACCTACCTAAGGCCTTTTTGCGGCCAGTTTTACCTAACCTACCTACCTAAAAATGAGAAACGTCAAAATTGCCATCACTAGTCGCGAGTCGTTGCGAGACTCCTGAAATGGTTCCCGGCTGCTTTTTTGCGAATTTTTTCCAACTAGGTTCATGCCCACTCGCTTGTCTAACTGTCTAACTGGCTCTAGCGAGACGTCGAGTTGGCTATTTATTCCGGGTCTCTGAGACCCTGACGTTAGTGAATGAGAACAGGACACGCAAACTGAACTGCTCGGTCTACGAGTTGGGCGCTCGGCGGCGGGTTCCACGAAAGCAGCGTCGCAAAGCTCAGCTCTGATGTCCACTTGGCCGCAATTGACCGCCAACCGTAAAACTACGAATGCCCCCCCCCCCCCTTCTCCACTCGTTACCCCTACCCCTCAACTGCAATAGTGCTTCGGGTATGGAGAGGCTGAAATCATTATGGACCCTGCCCCTCCAATAGTCCCTCCTGGAGCAAGGTAGTGGCGCCTTTCAGCAAAGGTGTGGCTCCTTCCACAAGCTCTCCTATACACCACACACCCATCGCACATGTGCGTCATGCTTCTGTCGGTCGCGCGTTACCTCCGTCCACTGACCATGCTTCGAAATGTTTTGCTTTGCTCCTCTGCTTGCCAAAACTACATTGCACTCTGGTTTGAATTGGGGACTACCATAGGACAGTAGCGCAACGTTTTAACCTCAGTAACACGTCGTCATGGTTGGGTGTCAGTTGAAAACCGCACACGTCAAAAACCGCACACGTCAAAAACCGCACACGTTAAAAACCGCACACGTTGAAATTTCTCATTGCATCAAGCCGCTGCTATCAACACAATGAAATCCCCTGGTATGTCAATAAGCAATCCCGTTGTATTTAGCACATTGCTGTACCCACAAGAAACCCTGATGCACTTTCGTTCTCCAAAATACAAACTGGACATCGAGCAACAAGTAAAGGCGACACTGGCTATTGCTGCACATCACCGATATCCAACAAATTGTGGCTCATGTTCTCCGCCTGGTGCCTGACGTACGGAACGACGTCATCGTGATTGATGGGCTGCCGACGCAGCTCCAAGTCGTCCAACATGTCGCTGAAGCGCTGTCGCGCGCGCGAGAGAGCCGTTTCCGAGTCCCTGTATTCGGGTCGGCGCAATGCCGGCCGTCGCACGTGACCGAGTAGCTGCTGGGCGGCCTGCGAGCTCTCCACGAACAGCTGCTGCACGCGAGTGAGGAACTCGGCCAAAGGCGGGTGCTGGACGCTCTCGAAAATCGTTCCCAGCCGGCTGTGAAAGCCTGCAAATAAATGGAACATGTTTCCACACCGTGCGACAATTCAGTACAGTGCGGAACTCGCGAGACTGGTGTACGCGTTCTTCAATCCCAGCCTGCGGATGCTCTGGATCCGCCACCCATCTGCTTCCCGAGATCCGAAGGGTGCTCACGGTCGGCCTTTCTCTGCCTGAGTTGTGAGAACCAATACAAAAAAAATAATAATATGGAGATAAGCAGGCAAGACAGCACCAGCCCCTTTCGCGCGTCTAGCAATGGATTGGCAGTGCTGACAGCGGAGCGTGAGCGATTCTCCATCGTTGCTGACCCTGTGGATGGTAAACACAAACGTGTGATTCGGATTCTCGCGGCTCGTGAACAATGGGACCCGTCCGCCCTTCTGAGAGCGGCCGAACACCGCCTCGGTTTCGGCCATTATCGATTTTTGCTCAACAACCAAGAAATTTAAACCTTTAGTGTGCAAAGTTTTGAATTGCGCGTGTGCGGTTTTTAACGTGTGCGGTTTTTACGCGTAACAAGGTGTCGACGCACATTTATTTCACGTGGATAATTCGCCGAAAAACTGACTCCCTTGGTGAGTTTGCCGAGATTTTCTTACTCTGCCTATTGGCTACCGCGTAGAATAAACCGCACTTCAATATTTTACAAGTGTCAGGGGAAACCTAAGCTCAGTGAACCAGTGAACCAGTGAACCAGTGAACCGAGAGAAACACACCATAATATTTTAAATGCGTTGACGCTCAGTGCTTAACCGTAAAATACTAACAACGCGATCACACACAATAATAGGCTTAGGCTAATAGGCTTAGACTCAGGATTTAGGTTCGGGTTCGTGCGAGCGTGCCCGTGTGCGCGTGCCTGTGCGCGTGCACGTGCGTGCTTGAGGATTGCCTTAGGCTTAGGCTTTTGCTTAGGCTTAGGCTTCAGGCTTGTGCAAGCGCGCACATGTTCACATGCCTGCGTGCCCGCGCGCATGCGTGCGCGCCTGAACGCGTGCACGTGCGTGCGGGCGTGGGTGTCCTTGTGTATCTGTGCGGTGTGTGCCTGCGCGCGTGCGTTCATGTGCTTGTGTGCGTGCCGCGCGTGCGTGCGTGCGTGCGAGGGTGCGTGCGTGCCTGCAGAGAGCACGTGCGTGCACGCCCATGCGCGCTTGCATGTTAGGTGTGCAGGCATGTGGACATGCGCGCGCTCGCACAAGCCTGAAGCCTACGCAAAAAGCCTAAGCTTAAGCTTAAGCGTAAGCCTAAGAAATAAAATAAAATACAACTATGGGATTACTTAGATTAACCTATTGTAAAAATTGTGGCGTGTGACGCGTTGTTTTAGTATTTAACGGTTGAGCAACGAGAGTCAACGCATTTAAAATATTATGGTGCGTTTCTCTCGGTTCACTGGTTCACTGGTTCACTGGTTCACTGAGCTTAGGTTTCCCAGTGTCAGTCGATTTCAATTTTCGCTGACTAGAGAGTGAAGTGTTGATTAGGGCGTGCGTGCGTGTTAGGCTTTGCAATTTTAAGGCTTCTCCTCCAAAATGTCCTCTGTCAAGCCTACCCAGGTGCTTGAGATCACGCCTTCAGCCGAGCTCGTCTTCAAAGGTATCATATGGCAGTTGTGCGAGAGACTCAACAAATTTTATGTGTTCACCACATAGTATTTTGACACTTTTGTTTGTACAATGTATATGTTTGTTCAGCCGAACACGTGTTGTCCTATCTTGTGTCACTGTCATCCATATTTGTATTCTCGATTTGTGTAATTAGGTAGTGAAGAAACTGTGACAACCAATGGCTGACCACGATGCATTGCAGGACCGTTTACTGAGGTCGTGACGAGCGAGATGGTCCTGTCAAATCCGTCAGAACAGCACGTCGCCTTCAAAGTTGGTCGCTTCGACATTTCTTTCTTGATTTATGCTACTGTGCGTGCGTGCGTGCGTGCGTGCGTATTTGCTAATGTGTTGTTGTTGTTTAGGTGAAGACGACAGCGCCGAGACAGTACTGCGTGAGGCCCAACTCGGGCGTTGTGCCTCCCAAGCAGACCGTCAAAGTCGCCGGTGAGGTCACGCGGTCATACGTGCCCATGGGGACCGGGGGTACCCACGGAAATTGGCCCTGTGGGGGACGGATTTTAAATTCACATTGTTTGGCGGCTGTTTGCGCAGAGTTGGGCTAAGGCGTTGGTTCCAAACCGCAAGGCATAGGTGTAACTGGGTAGGGTGTAGGTAGGGTTCACCCCCCCCCCCCCCTCAGCTTCGGTCAATCCTGCACGAAAAGTAGGACCACCCCCCCAGCTTTAGTCAATCCTGCACTGACTGCAGGTTACCCCTATGGCTGAATCGTGTTTCCAATACTTCCCAAGGTGTGTTTCAGGCCTGTGAGCAGCATTTATTGTCCAAATGTCAACAATTTCGCACGCGGCGCTGTATTTTACGCACCTACAGACCATTTTGGAGTCTTTTGGGCGCGTTTTCGGCCAAAAAATCACCAAATTTTGCCTGCGGCGCTGTTTTTTTGCTCCAACTGACCATTTTTAGAGTCACTGAAGCGCGTTTTTGGCCAAAAATTCACAAATTTTTGCCTGCGGCGCTGTGTTTTCAGCATTCACGAAGCATTTTCTAGGTCATTATTGAGGCTGGAAAAGGAGAAATTGTGTCAAATTTGGCCGTGCAGGTCACCCCCAGCAACTTTTGAAAAATCCCAGATTCACCCTCCCTCAGCTTCGATGGCCAGTTACCCCTCTGGGACAGAGACAGTTGTTTTGCGCGTTGTTTCGTTGCGAAATTGACGAGTGGAAATTGATTAAAAAAACGTTGCAGAGAAAACTAACAAAAAGTGTGTTGTTACGGTTGCAGTGATGCTGCAGCCGTTCGTGGACGGCCTGGTGGAGAGCCACCACCAGAAGCACAAGTTTATGGTCCAGTCCGCCTTCGTGCCCGACAACGAGTCCTCCCTCGACAACATCGTGCGTCGGCACGCACGCACGCACGCACGCACGCACGGTCGCCACGTCAAACCAAGCCTTGACCGGTTGTTTGCATTTACATCATACATCTGGGAATATGCTGAGAGTGAGAGAGTCCCACCCCGCCTGGCAAAAAAATGGGTACTAAATATGCAATCCAAATGTAGTGCATACTTCCCAATATAGACACCTTTTGGTCAACATACACTATGCCTATTGCAATATGGTACTTTTTTGGGGGAGCTTTGCTCGAAGACTGTCTCCGAAACAACATTTTTATCTCAGGTCGTAGGAAAGGTTTTGGACAAATTTGTCCGTAGTCTAGTCGTCACAGACAGGGGAGGGGAGGGCTGCCCCCCTCACCCAGAATTTGTCCATTGTTCCCCCTTACGTCCTGAGACACAAGAAAGTTGCTTTGGAGAACGTTTCTGAACAAAGCCTCGACCAACAACTGAAGGAGTGCGTGCGTCTGTGTGTTCAGTGGCGCGAGGTGGCGCCCACGGAGATGATGGACAGCAAGCTGAAGGTGCTCTTCGAGCGGCCGCCCTCGGCCCTCATCGAGGACGCCGCTATGGCGACGGCGCCCCCAAGTCAGATGGCCTCTGCCGCCGAATCGCTCAGTCCCCTGCTCGCACCCGCCCCTGAGCTGGGCGGTGGGGACAAGGTGACCTACACACCGACGCACGGACAGGCAGACAGACAGACATGCACGCACGCACTGTCAGGACCAGCGACGACTGGAGGCGGAGCTGCGTCGGTCCCAGGACGAGAAGGCGAAGCTGCAGGCGGACGTGGACGCCCTCCAGCAGCAGATGAAACAGCTGAAGGTGCGAGGGGTCGGTGCGTGTGGTGGGGGGGGGGGCGGCGTATAATTCTGGTGGGGACATTTTTTCGGCGGGCTTTTTCATGGAGGGTTTTTTCCGTCTCCCGTGTGGGGGGGGGGGGGGGGCGTGTGTGTGGACGTTTCTTTGGCTGGCCAACCCTATTACTCTATCGGGCCGGAATTGTCGCTGCCGTCGGTTTGGTTTCGCTGACTGAAAATAGACTCAAATAGACAGCTCCCAGAGGAGACCAAACTGCCATCCAGACATCCCCCCGACCGTGTCCCCACGCACACACACTGATTCTACCTGTATGTGTGCGTGCTTGTGTGCGTTCCTATCTGGACTGTGAGCACTGACACACGCAAAGGACACCGAAATGTCGGCTTGCAGCGCCGGCTGGAGCAGGCCGGCGACTCTGAGGGCGCGGCCTCGGCTTCTAAGGTGGCCTCCTACGCTCTGGAGGACGCGCAGTCGGCTGGCGGCCTCTCGCTGTTCGCGGCCGCCATCCTGGCGTTGGTGGCCATCTTCGTCGGCCTGCTCCTGGGCAAGGTCTTCTGAGCAACAGTCGTCCAAGCTGCCGTATTCCGACACTGGCGGCTTTGCTGCTGTCCCCATTGGGACCTTTCTCGGAGTTTGCGTTCTCTAAAGAACTGTTTTCTCTCGCGCGCTCGCGCTGGCTGATAAATTTGGACCCTCCTCGTAATCGCTGCCCTGGGAACTTACGTTGCGGTCTTCTCGCACACGTCGCCCTGTCTGAAGAAGCAAACGATTTGCAGGATCTAGAGAAACAGGGGGAGGGGGTAGATCGTGTCGGAATGCCCCGCCGCAGGCGAAATTTTCATCTTTTCTGTGCGCTCTTAAGACATTTTTGGGTCGTGTTGCAACCCCCCTCCCCCCCGGAAATTTCGGGGAGGGTGATTCGGGGACTCAATCCGTCCCTGAGAGGGGGGGGGCTGAAACTGCCGCGCGGAATGGTCAAATAAGGGATTGTCAGTAGTGCGTGCCGTCGATGTGTCATCCATCATGCGACGACGAGCGTTCACCTCGATTTGACGTCGTTCTCTGTGTGCCCCCCCCCCCCCAACCCAACCGTGTTAGGTCGATGCGCGCGAGTGAGTGCGGAGCCAATTGCTTTTCTGGGGGTGGGGGTGTGGGGAACAAGCACACGTGCTTCCTACGAGGTCCGATTATTACGACCCCCCCCCCCCCATCTCGTGCACTAACGTCAAACCATCCCCCGAATTATTCGGACTTTCAAATAGCAAGCAACGCTTTTGGTTCATTCGGAAGGCCTTAGTGAGCTTCTGTGGCCAAATTCCCTTTCTTTGACCCCCCCCCCCCCCCTCCCCCAAGAGGCAACAGACCCCCAGATCCGCGAACACGGTTCGAGCACACAAACGCGCGACTACGATAACTCCAGCGTTGAGACTTCGGTGAGATTGGTTCCCGTCGCCGCCTGTGGTTTGTTTCTGTGGAGTAAAAAGGCGTTCCAATTGTTATGTAACGGAAAAACAACAGAAGAGCTCAGTTGTCAGACTAAAGTTGGGTAGTTCATCAAGTCGTGTACTGTTTCTGTAGCGGCGCTGAGTTGTTTAGCGTGCACTTATTAGATTTTACACATGCGGTGGGCGGGGGGGGGGTAAAATCGCAGTGGAGTACCGAGGTATTATCCTTAGCAACAGATACGACTGTGATCGTCGGGCATACCTAAATATCGCTAGATCATCCGTTTTCGATGCGCTCAACTACCTATTTACGTTTTCCAAAAACTCGAGATTTCGTGGTGGAGTAACGTTTCCGCCACTACCCCTGGAATATGAAGCAGCAGTAGCAAACGATATATCGACAGTTATGCGGTCTCACTTGTCTGGTCGTGCGCATACGAACGGGTGCGTCTGTATAAAGACGTCCTCCTTCCTGACGGCGCCATCTCGTTGAAAACGGACGGGACAAGTCAACCCTCGTCCACTCGTCGTCTGGCCGTCGTCGTCGCGGCGCCGTCCTGTCACCACTAGCGGATCCAAAGGGGGGGGGGCATGCCCCCACCTGTCGTGGTCGGCAAAGGGGGGCAGGCGTTGGGGGCAGAGACGGGGCTGGGGCCAGTGGTTCCGGGCAGAGAACGTCGCGGGGGCAGGCAAAGGGGGCAGAAGGGGCCAAGACGAGAGGGAAGAGGGACGAATCGGGCCAATATTGGCCTATTTCCCATAGATTTACGCACTCATAACCTGAAAATGTTTGCCTGCGGCGCTGTAGTGTATGGACGACTGAGTTTGGACTCGGTCAGTTCCCGTCTTGCACGCGTCCGGTCAACGCTCTGCTCTGGCAGATGCTGCAGCGTCCGCTCCGCCTCCTTCCAACAGGTTCTGTGCAGTTGTAGCCCCAGTGAAGTTGTAGCCCCAGTAGTGCACTTGTAGCCCCGACGGAAAAGTGAAGTTGTAGCCCCGGCGGTGCACTTGTAGCCCCCGCAGTGCATTTGTAGCCTCAGGAAGGAACTTGTAGCCCCAAAGAAACGCGGAGGATCAGATCAGATGCATTGTAGAAGAGGCGTCGCCAGAGAGTATCTGGCTGGAGCCGAAGAAAGGGGAGGGGGGCCTACACAGTTGTAAAGAGAGTCGTTCAGAGCATTGCATTGCATTGCAGCAGATTCGTCAAACTAAAGCAAGATCACAGAGCCGTGACATTGTGAGATGTCCGCCACTCCATGGTCGCTAACACGCCCGTTAAGAGGAGAAGCCTAGCACTGGTAGTCTGGACAACCGATGGGGAAAGCGAAGCTTAGAGAGGATAGTGAGAAAGCGTGAGAGAGCATAGCAGGATAATATTCGGTCGATCCAAGGCTCAGTTCAAGAATAGGATAGAAAACTCGGTACCGTGCAATGTTGGTTACATTGAGCAGCTGGAGTGCTCAATCGCTCTCGGGTTCCGAGTTTCAACTGTCTTCCTGCTAGTGCGGGCATGCGCCAACGTCAACGAAAATGTTAGCGAAACTCTTCGCAGCGAAAACGCGTGGTGTACTCGCCTCCTGTCACCAGCGATTGGACTCGTGATGACAGCCTCCCTGCGGGGAACTGCCATGTCGCTGCGAAATTTAGGCTCAGCTACAAGCACGCTTGAGTCTACGCTCTCGCAGTGCGTTCACGCAGAATCACAGTAATGTGTGCAATTTTGTTAGTGCATTTTTGTCGTAGGCTCAGTAGCGAACGAAGCTCAGTAGTGGCTGGTGATCCCTGACGCGCAACGTTCCTGTGGTCATATGCAGATAAGGCAAGCTTTCTCCAGGGGCTACAAGTTCCCTCATGGGGCTACAAGTGCACGGGGCTACAACTGCACCGCTGGGGCTACAACTTCCCCAGATGGGGGCTACAACTGCACTCTACGCTTCCAACAGCCGTTTAGAGCGCGTCCCTTCGCCTCCGCGTACTTCGCCTTGCCCTAGCCGGTCGAACAACGCGTTGCCACGTTGGAGCACATGAACAACGCGCGCGCATGCGCTGTACAACGAACTCGTGTGTTGGCCTGCCGCGTGCGCTGAGTTTTCCTGCACGCTTGTTTTCGACGCGACCAACGAACAGAGTGCCCGTGTCTCGACAGATGGACGGGCGGACGGATGAGGCGCGCCGCGCTCACAATCGACGTAAGACAATGGCGCCTTAGCGTTTGAGGGACGCATCGGTAGAGCCCTTGAGGGCAGCGTCCCGTTTACGATGAAGAGACGCCAAAGCACAATTGAGCCTCCTGGACCGTTTTCCAATCCGAAGTTCCATTCGGGCCGTAGTAGTTTTTTTTAAAAAAAAATACCCTCTGCTAACCTTTGCCAAAACCCTTCGCCTCCACCCAGCGGCCTGATTGTAGGGGGGGGGGGGGGGGTGGGCAATTGTAAGGGGGTATCCGATTCACCAATTCCAAATGAATCGGCGCCGCTAAAGAAGCGCAGCAAGCGTCGCTTGCGAACAACCCCCACCCCAGCCCCGGTCCCCCTCCCTCCCAAAGGCGTCCCGTCGACTAGTTGGCGACGGCGCTCTTTCCACTACTACCCCTGCCCCCCCCCCCCCCCGAACCCACCGAGACTGGTAGCGTCGCTCTCTACAAATCTATTGTTTGGCGTCCGTCAACCACCGTTCCTAAGCGCCCCGGGCTTACGCTGTACCGCCGTTTGCGTTGTCCGCGTGTCGTCCAAAAGAACCTCAGGTTGGGTATCAGCTCGCCTGTAGAAGAGTAATTTCTAGAGCGCCAGACAGGGTCCTCCTGAAAAGGTAGACGTGAAAGTGAAACGATGGACGCCGGCGCCGTCGCACGCGTAGGCGATGAGGTGCGTGGGGACGCCGCGGAGGGTTCGTGCCGACGCTGCGACGGTGACGTAGAGCGCCGCGTTGGACAGGCCCTTCTGTACGAGGAGGTGGGCGGTATTCCGAGGTCGGCCTTTGAGGCGATGCGCCGAGCAGGCCAGCTCTGCGACGTCACGCTGGTCGTTGGCGCGCAGCGCTTCTCGGCCCACCGAGTCGTCCTGGCGGCTACCATTCCATACTTCAGGTATTAGTATTTGTGTTTTTGTATTTCACCCAACACGTTACTATACAACCAGCAAAAGAAAATAGCGCTTGTCATATAGGGAGGCATCAACGCAACCAAAAAGCATACTTCACCAAGTATTGGCAACGCGCAACACCTGAGGTACACGTACACGCGAAGTACTCGGACACGCGACAGTCGTAGACGCGAATTTGGCTTACACGCCAAGCACGATAATGCGATATGTACACGCTCGAGGGAAGGCGATCCGTCGTACGAATTGACGCGTGTGTAGGCGACGCTGATGCACTGTAGTACGTTGTACATAGTCATTAGACTGACTGAGACTGGCTGATCGTTACGTGAGGTGGGGCAGGAAAGACGACACAGGTTACGGCGGTTTATGGCGGTTATGGCACTTACAAACCTACCGTCAGAAAATCGGAGAGGTTTTCTTTAGAAAGTCGGTTTCTGAAAGAGAGCAGGGATGGGGCGGAGACTGTGTTAGCATATGAACCATAAATTTTGTACCCCATGTTTGAAAGCTATTAAAGATCGTGTTCACTTGGATAGCTGTCAGTTGAGTGACGTGCCTGACATGCGCTGAGAATCGAAGATTTGAGCTAACTAGAACGCCCAGGTCCCTCACACAATCCTGTTCATTCAGTTGAACATCAACAATCGAGAACTGAGTTCTCGGGTTGGTGCGTCCAATGTGCAATACAGTACATTTTTGTATGGCCAGTTGCAACTGATTTGACCGAGCCCACTCGTCCACTCTGTCTAGCGCGTCACTTAGTGCAGCCCGATCTTCAACTGCTCTGCAGCGGAAGTACAATTTACAGTCATCTGCAAATAGCATAATGTTGACGGCGCCAACTACGGTCATCAATGTAAATACCGTAAATCCTCCAATACACCCCCCCCCCCTCCAATAGTGCCCCCGGGCACGGCAAGGTTGAAATAATAGAGCCCCCCTCCAATAGTGCCTCCAGGGGGAAGAGCGGAGAGGGTGGAAGCTCGACTCCAGGCGGGTGTGGATCTAGGGGTGGGGGGCAAGGGGCAATCCCCATCCCGCCGAAATCATTTCGAGCAGGGACCTGTCCTCCCATCCCTGAGAGTACATGTACAGTGAACAGGGTTTAGGGAGGGGGAGGGGGTGTGCCACCGCCTATGGACAGGTAGGGCATGCTCTTTGATTTGAACGTAAGAATTCGTAGAGCATGAATCAAGAGCACCGGCTGTGTTCAGAGCAATGTTCACGAGCGGGATGCGCGAGAGCGAGCAGCGGGAGGTCGAGATCGAGTGTACGCGTGCGTGCGTTGACGGACTGACCCAAAGGAGGCGGTGTTGACGTGTCTCAGCGATGTCGGCGGAGACGCTCGAGCTGTTTCTCGACTACGCCTACAGCGGCAGGCTGCGCATCGGCGTCGCCAACGTCGAGAGGCTTCTGCTCGACGCGGACTTTCTCGCGCTCGGAGGCGTCGTCAAGGCTTTCACCAGCTACTTGCGCTCCATACTCGGAGGTCTCCTCATGGCTGCGGGGGGGGGAGAAGAGGGGGTAGCGGTTACTTTGGTTACTTTTCCGGTGCAGGTGGCTGCTCCATTGTAAATCCAGCGAATATTTTGAGAATGGGGGCTACGTTCCCTGAACCCCCCTGTCAAGTCCTTGTTTCTCCAATTACCTATTTACAGTGTACAGCAGATATACCGTATGCACACGCGCGCGCAAACTCGTTGCCAGTCAAACTATGCAATTCGCACACGGGACATCTATATTTGTAGTGGGCAATGTGCTGAGCTTCCGCCGCCTGGCGTCGGTCATCTCCTGCCAGCCGCTGCTCACCGCCACCGACTCCTTCCTGCAGCAGTACTTCGTCTCGGTGGCTCGCACGGCGGACTTTCTGAGTCTGTCGGTCGACGAACTAGTCGAGATTTTGGGCAGGGACGAGCTGCACGTCAGCACCGAGGAGCAGGTCTGCCGGCGCGCCCTACCCTGAGCACTGAGGTCGCCAGCCAGAATCATGTACACCTAGGTGTTCGACGCCGCCCTCCGCTGGGTCCGACACGAAGAGGCGGGGCGCGCGCAGGAGCTCTCGCGGCTGCTGCCGTCCGTGAGACTGCCGCTGCTCACGGCCCAGCTACTGGCCGACCGCGTGGCCGCCGAGCCTCTGGTTCGCGCCTGTCCGCGGTGCCGCGAGCTCGTCGAGGAGGCCCTGCGCTGCGGCGTCATGTCGGACCGCCGCTCTTTACTGCCCACTTTCAAGTGAGTTTCCACACCACTTTCCAGTTTGTGCGTCGACCGCTCACTGTGGACGGCAGGTCAAAGAGGCGCTACTGCACCGACATTCCCGGAATCGTGTACGTATTGCGCGATCCGACATGCCGCACGACAGGCGAGCCGATGTCCACGGTCGAGCGGTACGACCCAGTGCTCAACCGGTGGACGACCGTGGAGCCCATGCCGACGCCGCGTTTATTCGCTGGCGTCGCTGTCCTCAATGGCGCTCTGTACGTCGTCGGTGGAATCAAAGACGGCGAGATTTTGCGTACCGTCGAGCGCTTCGATCCCGACCAGAACAAGTGGACGCAGGTCACGTTGGTCACAGCACTCCTCCCTCCGCCTCGATTTTGCGTCCGAAGGGCCACAGATTGCAATCTAACTGACGGTGTCAAAAGGGCCACAAGAGTAATCTACACTTGGCCGCCAGCCTCCATCCTCGTCCAAGGGAACGCAGCAGAACCCAACCCGACCGGCGCAAAACCAGATCGCGACAAAGATTATTTATCCAGACAGATTATTTATCCAGTGTTACCAGCGCACACGGTCACACAGACCTTCTCCGCACTGCAGTCCTTCATCATTGTTATAACAAAACAACAATTTAACCTGCGGTTGTTTGCGCAGTTGGGCTAAGGCGTTGGGTTCCAAACGCAAGGTGCGGAGTTAAATCCTCAGCGTTGCAAGACTGCAAAAAACAATAACCCCCTTGAGCATGGGCCCAACGCACAATTGCTGGGGGTCCGGACCATTCCCCTGCCTAAAAAAGCAACAGTGTCCCCTGATCGTAGTTCTCATTGAGACGATCGGTCTTGAAGAAGGCAGAGGTAACCAAGGACCCATGCGGCCCCCCTCTCGCCTGAGACTTCGGTCTAGAACCCTCAAAAGAACCTTGTGGCCCTTTTGTCCACTTCGTGTCACTAGTGATGGCAATTTTGACGTTTTCATTTTTAGGTAGGTAGGTTAGGTAAAACTGGCCGCAAAAACGCCTTAGGTAGGTTAGGTTAGGTAAGCTAGATCTTTCTGCTAGGTAAGTAGGTAATTGGGCAAATTCTTTAGGTTATAGGTAGGTAACTTAGGTAACCCCAAGCTGTCAAGTGTCAGGCAATATTGCATGCATGTACAGTGTAAACCCCCGAGCTGTGCTTGCCAGCACTATGCATTGAACTTATCTTTACCCTGGACAGTATTAGAGGAGGTTTTAAGAGTCTTAGGTTAAACTTTTAAAGTGTTCACCAAATTTAAAATGCAACAGTCAAGCTTGCCCACATTTAACATTGATTTCAGGCGCTTAGCTTGAAGTTGGCTGGCTGTTTGCCGTTATCATCCAGTGAATGAAACATATCTAATTAATTAATGAGTGTAGGCAGCGCTTACTAAGTGCACGCAAATGTGCACATCCTACCTTCATGTGTGC
>JASAMY010000219.1:0-20755 GCA_030248085.1 Paralinhomoeus sp. GSCO2_6 | reverse complement strand
CAAAGCACAATCAGCGATCAGGCGAGGGGAAGGCACAATCAGCGATCAGGCGAAGGGAAGGCACAATCAGCGATCAGGCGAGGGGAACGATACAATGCGCAGCACTCAGAACTGTGCAGTGCCTGAGTCAACACTGAATCGGACGCGCAGACCGCAAAACGTCGATCAGGCGAGGGGAAGGCACAATCAGCGATCAGGCGAGGGGAAGGCACAATCAGCGATCAGGCGAGGGGAAGGCACAATCAGCGATCAGGCGAGGGCAAAGCACAATCAGCGATCAGGCGTGGAGAAGGCACAATCAGCGATTAGGCGAGGAGAAGGCACAGTCAGCGATCAGGTGAGGGGAAGGCACAATCAGCGATCAGGCGAGGAGAAGGCACAATCAGCGATCAGGCGAGGGGAAGGCACAATCAGCGATCAGGCGAGGGGAAGGCGTAAACAAGCAGAGTCCAAGTGAGCGAAAGCAATTACCTAATTATGTTCTGGGGCCTAATTTGTATCGATGGGTTGGTGTTGCAGTCTGCAAGTGAAGTGTGAAGTGACGGCGACATGTTGTAGTCCGCCCAGCCCCAGTGGTTGCGTAGCGTGCGATAAAGTTTAAATTCAAGTTTAAGAAAAGTCTAGACGGAAATTTGTATTTCGTGTCCTGTGTCATGTGTCCAGATTTGAGGTGAGTAACGCATGAACAGTATGGCCATGTGGTGTGCGCGCGGTGTACCAGAGTGCAGTCGGTCGATGGATCCACTCAGGTCAGGCAAAACAACGCTATCATTCCAGATTGCCCGCGCATTGGGCCGCCAACGATACAATACGCAGCACTCAGAACTGTGCTGTGCCTGAGTCAACACTGAATCGGACGCGCAGACCGCAAAACGTCGTCCATTGACTGAGAGGTTTTGAATGGGTTTTCTCTATTTTACCCACTTTGTTCCTCTGGGCAAAACAGCAATGAGCGCCTAGCGCCCAGCGAGCGACCTTCGGCAGTTCTATCGCAACTTCCTCCGAGAATCGAGAAGTTCCTACCGGTATGCAGCTGGTTGCCGCAATTTCCTGCTTGGTCGCGTGCACCACGGTCAACGCTCGAGACAGTTACACTGGCAAAGACTTGCTGGCGTTTGTCAGTGCTAACCAGGTTTTCACAACCTTAACAACTACATAAAATTACCTATAGAAATTCGCGCACAAACCGATTCACGCTACTTTAATCACCGTGTGGTGGAAAACTGGCACTTTTAGCTGAAATCCTTGCATTGGACAAAATGGGTCACACCAACACCGAATGGCAAGGGAAAGTATATTATGGTTACCAATGCCGAGGAAGGTGCACCAGGAGGACTGGACACAGCCGCTCTCAGAAAGCTGCTCGGAGGAGTGGGTAGCAGGCATTTTCTGCATAAAGAAGAGTAAAAATCCCCTTTTGGTTATTTGCTTGCCTACTTCTGGCCTGGCTTAGTGAAAACGCGAGAGTCTCCAAAAGCCGAAGAAAAACCAAACCACATTTCAGGTCAAAGAGGTGTCCGTGGGACCGCACGTGCAGTTCGTCTTGACCAGCGATGGCCAAGGATGGTTTCTAGCGAAGAAAGACATCGCGAGCACTCTGACCGATTTCAAATTTTCCGGATCCAGTGACTACCTCGCTTGGCAGAGCGTCCCAAACGCCCATGGCTGCGTTGCGGACCCCACGGAGAAGATGCCCTGCCACGTAAATGGACAATTTTGCCTCGTTTCTCCGTATTTATTTTTTTTTTGTTTCAGAATTACGCCGATTGCTTCGTCAACGCCCTCAATGCCTGGCGTTACGCGCTCAAAGAGGGAAAAGTGTGCGCACCGAATGGTCGGCCCTATCCCAAGCACTCTAACATGATCCGTCTCGTACTGTACTGCTCTCATTTGAATTTGCAGTCGTTTTCGCAATTCGTTGTTGTAGGCGTGGGACGATGGAGCGTTCGCTTACGCCAGACGACGGGTGAAGAGCAACAACAACGAGGCATCGTATTTGGATGGCTTGCACGCCGAAGCGATCGCGAAGACGGCGAACATAAAGTTTTTAATTTACTTTTTTTTGTTTTAATTTAATTTGACACATAATCTAATGCATGTTTTCCATTTATTGACTGGTTCGCGGTAAGTAGGTTTAAAGTTAAAATCTCGGCTAGAACCTGCAGCTATAACTGAGCACAACCCTGACAAACGGGCATCGAAGGGCAGCCTAAACGACGGGACATTTTCTACATGTCGTATTTTTCCTGCGAAAAGAACGGCGTGGGCATGTAGACGCCCTGCCGGTATCTGCAGGATAAACCCGGTGGTGTTCACGCATTGCAGACAGGCCGTCGCGAGCTGGTTCCAAGAACTGCAGCAGAACGACTACCTGGCAATCGCCGGTCACCAATCCGACCCGAGCCATGTCAAATACGTGTTCGATCGACGCACTGAAAACGCGGCCATTGTCAGTTTTCTATTGTGTGAGCAGCACAAGCACAACTATGTACTAATACTATATAAGGATTTATGTACGAGCATGATGATTATGGACAACTACTAATTTTCGCAAACTGCCTGCTCGCAAAAATAGACAAATCAACAAAAACCGTTGCAGGCTGAGCGAGCTCACAATATCAAGGTCGGCTGCGCTTCACGCTTCGAGAGAATCGTCTGCGTCTTTCAAAGAGCGAAGGTGACACAAGATGTTTTTCAAAAGTTTTGCATTTTTGTGCGTAATTTCTAAAAACGACAAATCCTCCAATTGTGCTCGAAGGCCGCTGTAGTGTCAACCTTTCCTTACCCGAGGGCACTATTGGAGGGGGTACTGTAATCTCGGGATTGAAGTTTTGGTACTCGGACTATACTGATGAAGTATAGGGCCCTAAAGGGGGCCCAAAAAGGCACCCAAAAACTGCCCGTGGGTCATTCCAAAGGGTGTGTAGAACCGGTATAATGCGACCGCTGAACCGGTGTGGCGTTTGCGCTGCAGGTTTCAGACGACACCGTCCTCTACAAGGTGGGCGAGTCGGGCAAGTGCCGGCTGACGAGTGAGCGGAAATATCAGTTGGACTGCGACACCAAGTTCTGCGTCGAGAGCTGCATCGATTGCTGCCCCAGGGAAAGGCTGGGCAAGTGGCGTACCTACTAGGCCGCAGACCGCTAGGCTGAACAAAGCCCAGGCTCTTCGCTCACTACAGGAAGTACAGTTCACCAATTTCAATCAATAGGAACGATTCAGTGATTTGAGCGAGGTGTAACAGGTCGAAGTGATAATCATAAAGTAAGCGGCCACAAGCAATGGGTTATTGAGTTTGTGGGTGGTGAGGGAGACGAAACGATACCATGCATGTAACATTGCGTCACTCCACCAGCTACATATATTTTTTGATATTTAAAAATATTTAAAAATATTTTGAGCCACCGTAAATTCTCCTATGGTAGCCCATGCCACCATTGTTTCACGCTGGGCGCCTCAAATTTGAACATTAAAATTGTGAAGGTTCTCTGAAGATTTATTGTTGCTACTAGTGCATACATAGTTACTACATAAGTGAGACTGCAACAGACACCCGCAATCTGTATCTTGAGGGGCATCAGCATGTAGTTGATTACATATTCGTAGACTTTATAACTGTCCACGATAGATTATAGACACTGTCATCGTCAGCCCTGTCAAAGGCGCGTCATCACTCAAGAATCCCGACCAGTGAATGCGTACAAAGCTCGCTTGCGCCGCGCATCCATCAAGCCGATTGTCTGTGTATGTCGCTCTATTGTATTGTATCCAAGCCACAGAGGGGGTTGCGGCTTCGTCAGTCGACAGCCGGCCGCCTGATTGCCGTCCGCGCCTGGCGCCGGCGTCGACTGTGTCGGCAGCCGTCGTCGCCAGCGATGCTCTGCTTCTCGGCCGTCCCTATCGGCCGGCGTCGGCGCCGCTGCCAGCCGTGTCGACAACAACTCCAACAAGCCCAGCAGACTGGAATTTACAGCTTCGATATCGACGCTGACGACGACGACGACGACATGGCGACTGGCGGCAGCCGACACGCAAAGGAACCCACTTGGAGGAGGAGAGAGCTCATCAAGCAGGGACTCGTGGAGCTGAGGTCGACCGAGAAAGGATCCTGGAAACATCTAAATTTTGAAATGAGATTCCGTTTGCAGATACCTGTCAGACGAATCGGGAGTGGAACTGGAAGACAACGGAGCGGCTTCGCCAGCTCTGCAGTCCCCGTCAGGGCGCCGACTCAGCAGGGGCCCCATCACTCAGGTTTCGATAGACCTGCCCTCCGACGAGTCTCTGCCAATCGGATTGTACGAGGACAGTCCCCAAAAACCGGGTAACTTTTTCGATTTTCCGTATTAAATCCGAAATATCGATTGGCACTGGCTCAGAGCGAAAAGTCACCCGCATCCACGTCGACGTAGCGGTGGTGGGAGGAGGGCTAGCTGGACTTCATGCAGCTTACCTGCTGCAGAAATCGGCGCCACATTTGAAAATTGTGCTTCTGGAAGCTTCCGACAGAATTGGAGGCCGGATCTTGTCGAAGCCGCTAAAAATCGCGGCTCTGGACAGCATGGCAGACGGTCACGCGACGAAGTTCTTCGACTTTGGTGCGCTCTTTGCTTAATATTCTAGGCATTATCCGACTTGCCGGAACTTCATAATTATTTTCGATTTTTGTGCATTGTACGTGGACGTTGGTTCTACGATTTCGAAAGGATAATCAGGGTTAATTACACAACACTATGCCACTGTACCTACCGATACCCTTTAGGTAAGTTTCGTCTCTGCATATAGCATGCTCAATACCTACCAACATTCCAAACAATTCCATGCATACATTACTACAATCGTAATTTGACACACACCACATTCTTAAGCTTGACAGCTTGTGGAATTTCAGGTCCCCACTTCTTCGGACCCGTCCACACGGAGCTCTCTTCCTTGCTGGCCGAGCTGGACCTAACCCCCATCTCCCAGTATCGGAGTGGACACCGCCTGCTCAAGCGATCGGACAGCTCTGATCTGGATCGATACGAGGGCGATCTGATGAGAGGGGCGATCCTGCTGGGCCGACTCGACGTCCTCTACATCTTCAGCGCGCTGGAGAAACTGGCCAAGGCCGTGGACGTCGAGAGGCCCTTCAAGAACCGCAAGGCGGCCACCTTGAACGCCACCACCGTCCAGCAGTTCGTGACTGGCGCGGGTAAAAGAATTGAGACTTCCACTGTTGGGCGCATGTGATTTCGCATGCACACAAACGTACCTGTATCTGCACCTCAATTTCCGTGGTAGGTGCTAGGTTGACAAGGCTATAGGTTGACAATATTGTACCCGGGGGCACTATTGAAGGATTTACGGCATATACCTTTGTTAGTTGGTACAGATGAAGACGGTACTGTTTCACCAAATTAAAGAACGACCCGAAACAAATTTGGAATTTGGCCTGCAAGGCTCAATCACAACAAATTCCCAGTTTCAAAGTGTAACAACTACACGTACATAGTGTAGGGTAGTTCGCAATCGCGTACGAAAGGAATCGATTTTGAATTGTATTTGAGTGTGATGGAGACCGTTTTGAGATTTTGGAGATTCGTGCATACATGCCTTGCAATTTTAACGAACAAAACAACTTCAGGCTGGACGAGCAAAGGTCGGGAGACGGCGGTTCGTCTTCTGTCCTTGATTCTAGGCACCACGGACCTCACCAAGGTCAACCTGCTGTACCTGCTGCTGATTTTTAGCTCCTCTGGCTGTGAGGACAATTCAAATTTGCAGGAACAACTCTAGAGTGCTAATATCAATGTTTTATTCTAGCGAATTTCGACGCGATGGACGGCGACGAGGGCCGCGCGGCGCGCTCGCAGCGCCTCGACGGCGGCGCCGTGCAACTTTGCGAGAAATTAGCTGAATTCCTGGCTAGTGACGTCATTCTGCTGAATCAGGAGGTAGTGGAAATCTCGCAATCGACCGACGACGACTCGTGCCTACTGAAAACCACGGACAAATCCAAGGAATTCTTGGCAAAAATTTGCTTGCTGACGACGCCTCCGCAGGAGCTGTCGAAAATAAACTTTTACCCGCCGGTGAATGAGAGGAAGACGCTTCTCTGGAACGACTTTGAGCGGTTTTCGTCCGCGGATTCGAATGCGCGATTTATTTTTGTTTTTACTTACCGAGAGGCCTTCTGGAAAGAGGAGGGCTTCAGCGGCAGCGCTGTCGTTTGGGAGGCTGTTGCTGGCGATGAGGATGTTGGTTGGTATTGTACATAGATCCCGCGCTGGCGCGCACGTACCCACGCACGCACGCTCGCACGCAGGCACGCACGTACGCACGCACGCACGCACGCACGCTCGCACGCACGCACGCACGCACGCACGCACGCACGCACGCACGCACGCACGCACGCACGCACGCACGCACGCACCCACCGTCACCTTCAGCATCCGAAGCGGGCGGCTCGTTGCCGCTGCCGTTCGTCGTTACATTCGACGACAGCGGCGTGGGCGAGGGCGGCGGCTGCGCGCTGCGGGGCGTCGCCGAGTTCGTGGGCGGCGTCGGCAGGCGATTGGAGCGCGAGGCGCGTCGACGGCTCTACCTGGCGCAGCTGACGAAGGCGTTCGGCCGGGAGGCGCTGCACCGCTGGCTCGACTTCTGGGACGAGCGCTGGCGCGGCGCGGCGGCGCTGAGGCCGGGCGCGCTCGACGCCGACTACGACGAGCTGCTGAGAGGCGCCGCGGGCAAGAGGGTGCTCGTGGCCGGCGCCGAGACGGCCACGCGATGGATTGGCCACCTGGAGGGCGCACTGGACTCGTCCAAGAAGGCGGCAGAGGAGATTCTGAGAACACTCGGACTGGCGAAGGAAGAAAACGACACCGGAGAAGGCTGCAAGACGAGTACACCGGCGGATTAAGCTGAATCCTGCTGTGAAGAGTGATCTGAGTGGGATACGCGATCTTCTGATCCATGCTCTTCTCAATTCGACTACTGTAGCTTACTACAACAGATGACGCTTTGATTCCTGTGCAATGATTCTCAGTCTCAGAATTCCTCAGTCGGTCACGGTTTAGTCGTTCGCTTAAACCTGTGTCACGGCACGTATACCTAGCGCAAGCTCTTTTTTGTGAACGAAATCGTTCCCTCTCGCCCCATCTCGTCACCATCGGTCGCGTAGCCGGTGCTGCCTGTCTCTGTCTTCCTTTCCAATACCGGTAAGACCCGGCAAAGTCGGAACAAAAACGCCGCAACGGATGACACTGTCCAGCGTAGCGGAATTTCCCACGCACTCGCCCATAGGCGATGATGCGCAATGAATGCCGCGCCTGGACGCATTGAGGACATCCTTGTAGTAGCGCTGCTGAGGTTGCCCGGGCTTCGGCGCGAAACGAACAACGGGCTATCGGACACTGACATGACAATGACACTTGTGACATCTATAAGACAGCCAGGCGTGTGAACGTTGGTGGAGGCGATGCAACTCTGTCGCCCGTGACCACCCAAGCGAAGAAGCGCGCGAAACTCGCTTAATGCGCTTACCGTAAATCCTCCAATAGAAGCCTCCCATCCAATAGTGCCACCTCCAAATGTGACCACGAAAAAGGTAAGGTTAAAAGTATAGTGCCTCTTCCAATAGCGCCCACGAGTAAGGGAAGATTGAAAGAATAGTGCCCGGGGGCACTTTTGGAGGATTTACGGTAATTTCACGATACTCAGCAGTTGGTTGCTGCTCATTTTAGGCACGTATAGGTATGCTGCTCACAATTAGCATGTAGATATATACATAACCTTCAGTCAATCCGAAGATGAACGAACAATACGTACATGGGCAAAAAAACTCAGGCTACCGTATACTCATGTTCTTCTGCCATGCTACATTGTATGGCGAATGGGTTAAGAAGACAGTTGCTGGGTTTGCTCGTCAACACCCGCGGCGCAGCTCTCGAGTGGTTGGGTCGTTGCCATAGGGCGCCCTCTATGCCCAGAGAGACTGTGAGTAAACGCGGGAGGAGGCTCCGGGAATCTGCGCTGGAGAGAGACATTATAGGAGGGTGTATGGGAAAGGATAGGGAGGAAGGCCGGGGGAGTGCTGTAGGCAACAAACGACTGCCAACCGCGGCCCTTGGCAGCGGCGGGCGATGGATGATTTGGCCAGATTGCGCTTTCGCGACGGCGCAAAGGCAAAACCCGATGGATGGGCAGAAGAACTCTTGCGCACCACCACTACCGTATGCCCTTCTTGATGTGACACACACGCGAAGAGATGTTATGTTGGCCAGCGCGATGGTGGCCGCACGCACGCACGCACGCACGCATGCACGCACGCACGCACGCACGCACGCACGCACGCACGTACGTACTCTCGATTGCGTTTCTCTGTAGGTTTCATCAGTTCGGTAAACCGCGCTCACACTACAGCTATAGTCGAATAGTGCGTCACCGCGTTACACGCTGCACTAATTAGGCAATAACGCGGTGGCAGCGACTATCTGTTTGGGAACTAAGGTGATATCCACAAATTTCCCGTCACACATACAGTTGCGAAACTGGCGCCGAACACTTGCGATGAAACGAACCGATGCACGCACAAAATCAATTAGTGCTGCACTTCAGGTGACAGCAAAACCAGATTTATTGAATATTCTCTTTTTGTCTGTTTTTTGAAACCTTAATTTAAAAAGCTTGATTCAATTGCAAAAGTGATTGCATTGATTGACGTAGCCGATTCGATTAATTGACTATTGATTTGCGTAGCATCAGTCGCTCATCGGATCATTCATCATCGTTCGCGCGCCGTCTCTTTACACACCTGGGTTGCGTTGTACCGTAGGAAGTGAGGAACTTGATTAAAAGACACAGGGCTGGCGGCGATTTGTCCTCGACATGTAGGCTTGGTTGTCCGAGATCTTCCATATTTCTTTCTCATTTCTTGCCGGACTTCTGGCTCTGCTGCTTGCTGAGGTGCTGTCTCGCCGCCTTCTGCAGGTTCGCCCAGGTCGGCTGCGCCCCGGGAGAAGGTCTCGTCGTCTTCGTCGTCGTCACGCGCACGCCCTTGCTCGTCTGCTGCGGCATCTCGACCTCAGTCTCTAATTAAAGTGAACTTGAAGTTGCCTCTGCAATCCGGTTGGCCCTGAACTGTGGACGAACGTTGTTGGCACGACGCCAGAGAGATCGGAGGGGGAGCCTTAGATCCTACTTACATACATATACAAAGATACAGCAGCGTAGTCGCAGCGAAACCACTAGCGCTGGTGTTTGAATCCTTGCAATGCTGAGAAGGCAAATGACAGAACAGGACGACGAAAATGACGTGCAGGATTGGGAGGGCGGACGAGCGCGCAATCGCCGGGGCAGCGCCGCCGGCGGACCACCCAAGAAGGGGACGAGGCCGCGCCAGGCGCGCTTAACCCACGCCTGATTCTCGGTACGTTCGAAAACCTCCCTCCAACGAACTTGTGGACCGACCGGTTGCCGCCACAAGGCTCCAATCTCTCAGGAGCGACAGTCGCAAGTCTCAAAGCTCGGACAGTCTCTCGGTAGGTAGAGATGCGACCGAGGTCGGTGTTGGGTGAGAGAGGAGCGCGCTGCCGACAAACCCGTCGTCGGCTGGTCGGCTGTTCTTTGTGGGAAGGCATAGGGAGGCATAGGAAGAGGCGGCGTGGCGTGTGAGAGAACACTGAACAACGAGTGGGGCGGGGAGCGAGCGGACAACGGAGCGGCTGGGCGATCGCTCGCCGATTTGACGATGCGAAACGTAACGCGCTCTTTCTGCATTGAAGTTAGTGGTGGGGGAGGACAACCACTACAGTAATCCCTGACTTGCGCAAGAGACTGTCAAACCGCCCCTGCCACCGACACAGCCGGACAGTTATAACGGCTGGCTGTGCAACAAACATCGTGGCAAGCGCAGCGCTGCCGACACGGAGAGCTTTGTAACGACACTCCAGCACGCACGCACGCACGCACGCACGCACGCACGCACGCACGCACGCACGCACGCACGCGCGCGCGCGCGCGCACGCACGCACGCACGCACGCACGCACGCACGCACGCACGCGCGCACGCACGCACGCACGCACGCACGCACGCACGCTCGCTCGCACGCACGCACGCACGCACGCACGCACGCACGCACGCACAACACTATCAAGTTGCTACGACTAGCGAGAACCGTATGTATGGGTGGGGGTATGTAGGTAGGTGCACACGTAGAAAGAGAAACCTTTTTGCATTATCAGCTCCCTGGCATCGGCGCCAGCGTGGCGCGTCCGGTGCTACTGCGAAAAACGTATTTTTTGCTGAGCTGTCAGCACCATGCCGATTAGCACACACACACACACACGCACTACACACGAACGCAATCCAGCAATACGATGCTTGCTGCTCTTAATTTCTCTACTGATACAAACGTGTACGGGTGTGTGAGCTTGACCACCTTGCCGAATTAAAAAAAAAACTTGTCGCTACACTGTGGGCGAGATCCAAACTTTCACAACAAGTTTTAAGGATGCAAAGTATAGGTATGTACCTTCTGATGCAGTGTGCGCTGTGCACAGTATAAAATCGAACTCACCCAACGCACACAACCAACGCTTGCTTCTCGCTTTCTTGTGCATGTGTGTTTTCGTGTCTCGTTGTATAGGCACTTGGATCAAATGTCATGTCAAATGCAGTCTTCCAGTCATTGACGCATTTTCGGTAGATGAACATGGGCACAGTGGCGCATGCTTACATGTACATTCTAGGTACGGTATGCTCCTACACTGTGTATTATCAAGGGTGTCATCAATGTATCACAGGGCATACTGGGTCAATTTTTAAACGAGGCGCTAGCAAGCAAGTCATACTAAGCAAAAGGAGATGCAAATCTGCACAACAAAAATGGTAACTCTAGGTACTATAGGTATTCACAAGCTGCACAAACAACGAACGAGGTACATAAGTTTGAGACTCAGAAATTAAATTCACGAAAAAAATGAACGTTCTACAATCAATTACTAAACTTTTTACTTCTAACCTTATTTCTTGGTTCCAACATTTTTAATGTGCCAGTCAAAATTACAACCATTGCTTGAGTCTGGCAGATTTGCATGGGCAGTGCTTTCGTTCAACAGGTTCAACAGCATTCTAACTATAGTTCTAGGTATACTTCTTCAGTGCCACACACCTGGGTCTCTGTCGCCGAAGTGAGAACGCGCTTTGCTTGGCGTGGATAGAAAGGACACATGCCACAGGGAGGCTGTTTGCAGGTACTTTGTCCAGCACTTGTTCCTTTCACTTCTTTGCCTGCTTCCGGTCTTGGCGCTGGTGCTGCCTGGCCGCTTCCTGCATGTTGCCCCACGTGGGTGGGGCCCCGGGAGAAGGCCGCGTCGTCTCAGTTGTCGTCAGCCGACTATTGCCTCGACTCTCCCGTTGCGGCATCTTGCGACCGGTGGAAGAGGTAAGAGATGCACAACAGACAGGACAAACTTGCCGACGAATAGTGTTGTTTGTCGCCTGAAAGAGCTCGCTCGAAGACTTCTGCTGGCAGCCGGCCAAAACGCGTAAAAGGTCGCGGCCGACGAAGGGGCCTTACAAAGACTGGCTTCGTTAACCCGGACCCAACCGCCGCTAATTAATTATCCTGTTCGAGTTTGCCTACACGCAGGGTGACGGTGAAGGGAAATGGTAAGCGAGAGACGCAGCAGCGCAAGTCAGTGAGCGAACACTACCGGCAAAAGTGTAGAAGGGAACGTTTAGTGCGGCTGACGGCTGCGGCGGAGACGGACGGCCGACGGCGCCGGCGGACCACCCAAGAAGGGGCGAGGCCGCGCCAGCCGCTCTTAACCCGCTCCGTTCTCCAAAACACGGTCCGTTGTCGCACTCCCACCACGTCCCTAGTGTAGCTATTGGCGGGACTTGGGCTTTGCAGCCATGGTACGGTCGATTCCGGGGACTCAAACTCCCAAATTCTGTTTGAAACCTTCTCGGCAGACGGCGCCAATCAAAAAAGGGTTAACGCGAGCGCCGCGGCTGCGCCCACCGACGCGTCCGCCGTCGTTCTTTATGGGGCGCAGAGAGCGGGTTGAGCGGAGGGGGGGGGGGGAGATACGACGGGAACAGGGAACAACGCTGCAACTGCAAGGAAGAGCCAAGCCACGGCCCCTGTTGCCAAAACGCCGCGGCGTGTTGTTGCGATGCCGCCACACAACGCATCATGGGTGTATTGCTGCCGACTAATCATATACCTTCTAGGGATGAGCATGGGCCTGAAGATCTCGGCCCAGCCCGGCCCACCAGATAGTCCGGCCCATCCCGGCCCAGCCCACGCGTCAAAAACCAGGCCCAGGCCCGGCCCGGCCCATCCAACTGCTCAAATTCCAGGCCCGGCCCGGCCCGGCCCATCCCAAGAAATAAGTACAGTGGTGCACTAAAATAAGTTGTACATGTACGTACGCCAGTTCGCGTTTTTTCACTACACATACACAGAGAATGGCGCTTCTGGCTTTACAGCTTCCAACCATTTTTTGGCCTCAAGATTGACCGTGTTTGTCAATTGAAGTTGGCGCTCACAAAGGGTTTGTTGAGAAAAAAAGGCGCTGCCCATGTCTGATGTATTATCTATCGTCGCCAAGCCAGTGATGTAGAGGCGGCGCCTGGAGGGCGCCGAGCTGGCAGTCGTCACGAGCGCCTTGCTCGCGATGGACGTGAGGCTGGGCTAGCGCCAGATGCTCATGCCTTTTAGTACTACGTCGTCGTCGTCGCTTCACGTCTGTTGTCTGCTCGTCTGTGCCTCACGGTCTAAGGGCCGTGACGACAACGAAAACGGCAACGGCGACGACGACGGCAACGTCGCGACCAACGCGCTAGATTAACAGTGAGACGACGCCGTCACGACGAACTTTTAGGCGCACTCGCGTCCTTAATGCCTCCTTTCTGCTGAATAGTCGCCGTTACTTACAATATGCATAACATACAATGTAGATTCCTATGTTTCAGCCAGGAACGTCCGGCCCGGCCCGGCCCGGCCCACACCCCCAAAACGCAGGCCCGGCCCGGCCCGGCCCACAGGATGGGCCTGGGATTCCGGCCCAGCCCGGCCCATGGGCCGGGCTGGGCCGGGCCGGGCCGGGCCGGCCCAGCCCATGCTCATCCCTAATACCTTCGCGTTCGCTGCTCTGCTACAAAAAGTTGCTAAGCCGAGAAAAACTTGGCAGCGTATTTAGAGCGGTGTCCATAAAAGTGAGCAAAGCCATCGAATGACAAACACGGACGAAGCTCTAAAAGGAGAGCCGCGGAGAAGGGAAGAAAACGAGGAAGTCTTTTTTGTTGTCAGTGTAATGTCACGAGCCTACGCTCTTCCTTCCGAAGCTGTCAGCTTGCAAACTCTAACTACACTGTAGACATCCTGACTAGTAGAAAGAAAGGTTAAGAAGGTCAAGATTAAAACAATGCTTGATTTGTGATTTGTTCAGTTCCCTTCCAGTTCGATGAGCAGAGAAGTCGTTGATATAACGTTAAAGTTTCGATTTGCAACAAATCCAATTTTGAAATAGGTGCGTGCGTAGTCATAGCCATTCTTAAAATTCCGCGCGCGTTGTGAGTTGTCTAACGTGGTTACGCTTAAATGCAGCACACGTTAAATGCAGCACAGGTTGTATATGATAAAGAATGCAGGCAGGTAAAGTATGCAGGCAAGTCGACTTTCGCTGCCTAAGCCTAAGACTAAGCCTAAGCTAAAGCCTAAGCAAAAACCTAAGCCTAAGCCTAAGCAAAGCCTAAGCCTAAGCTAAAGCCTAAGCAAAAACCTTAGCAAAAACCTAAGCCTAAGCCTGAGCAAAGCCTAAGCCTAAGCAAAAACCTAAGCCTAAGCAAAGCCTAAGCCTAAGCCCAACCTTACGCCAAGAAAAAGCCGCGGAAGTCAACTTGCTTGCATACATCACCTGCTTGCATGCCTGCATCCTTTATCACATACAACGTGTGCTGCATTTAACGTGTGCTGCATTTTTAAACTGACACCGTCTAACGTCACTGCGAATTATACACAGCACGCACACCACATTCACTGTGTTTGGCACATCGAATCTGCCTAAAAGGAGCTGAATACCGTCTATTTCGGGATGATACAGAATACAATATATACTCTGCGACAGCCGACAACACCAACACAACCATAAAATGATTTGCTCCGGTGTTAAATGTTGCCGAAACATGCGTGTGTGAGCGGCGTTCCGCACTGATTTCCCAGCCGAAAAATACGTCTTTCATGCCGCCTTTGATCGCGATTAGTAATCAATGCATGCAATTCGCGTAGTGCAGAGGACACTGTTGAATAGGTACAGGAACAAGTTCTGCTGCGACTACGCGAGGCGCCGTCGATTTGTTGGGCCTGGTTTACAACCCCACGACAACGCTGGCGCGGTACCGCCGCAGTTGCTCGATCCCCAGCTGCCTCGTGTGGCTCTCGGGACCGATACGCGTTGGGCTCGACGGTTTCGACATCGGCGGGCACGTGCACCTCGAGCACTCTTAGGTCAGCCGCGCTTCGAGCGTTGTCGCCGCTCTCGTGCGCGTCAGCCCGAAGTCGTAGACCACGTCGCGGCGCAAAGCCGTCTGTTGCGGTTAGTGCGTTCGTCGTCGCTTACGCTGCTGGCGTCAATCAATGTCCGAATACGACTCTTCATGTACTTGACAGAGGCGTCTCTGTCCGCGGCGTCTTTGCGAGCGTTGGTTTGTTTGTTTGTTTGTTTGTGTGCGGGCCGCTTCCACGATCGAGGGGCCTCTCTCTGTTGTCACAATCAACCGCTGGTAGTAAGAGATGAGATCCAGTCATTCGGATCCTGGGGGGGGGGGGGCGGCTCCGTCTTTGCGAGCTTTGCGAGCGTCGTACAACTGACACTCGAAATGCCGCATGTCCCCGTCGACAGAAAAGCGATCATCGTGCTTCCCGCGTTCAAGCATTGGCTCTGCTTGCGTCGCATGCATCGATTACCAATTGCCATTTTTAGCGCTCAAATTCCAGAACGCTTTTGAAATCGTCTCGTCGCGTAGTCGGTTCATTTTAGCCATTCGTTCACAGTGCGTACGCCCGTCCCAGTGCAGTGAGTGCGCGTGCGTGCGTCACAGCTCAACGCTTTTGCCCGCATTGTCCGACGGACAAGAAATCTTCAAAATCTGAGTAGAAAATTGAGGAACAAAAGGAGAATAAAGTGTCGGAAATGGAGCAACTCCACCAGCTGGTGCAGAGCCTGCTCTCGCCAGATAACGAGACGCGAAACGCGGCCGAGAAGGCGTACGACTCCATTCCGCTGGGCCAGCGGGCGGCCGCGCTCTTCCAGCTCTACAAAATCGGACCGTCCGTGCAGAAGGAGGCGCGTTTTTTTGAGAAATTTTTGAGAATTCAGTGAGATTAAAAGAAAAACGATTCTAGACGCGCTCAATGGCGCTGGTGCTGCTGCGGCGGCTCATCGTCAACAAGTACGAGGAACTGACCAATCTCTGGACGGCGGAGAATTTGCGCGAGTTCAGGTACGTGCGTGCGTGCGTGCCTTATTGTTGGATTAGGGGCAACGCTAGGAGCCGTCAATCAATGGCCCATATAGCATACCCTTCTCCATGACGCCTTCCAGCCGAGGGCCTCATAAATAGCCGAAGACATTCGGAAGAACGCCAACTGTATTCTGGGACAGCGACAGCACGAGAAAATTCATTGAAAGGGGAAGTCCTCGATCTTGTGGATCCATCAAGAATCGAACCCAGAACGGACCGTGCGTGCGTGTCGGTCTGTCTGTTCAGTCGTGGTGTGCGCGTCACGCACGCACGCACGCACGCACACTGAAACCTTCAGGGCAGAGGTGCTGGTGTCGGCGGCGCACGAGTCGGACGAGTCGTTGAGCAAGAAGCTGGCCGACATCGTGGCCGAGTTTGCTCGCAACGCTCTGGGTACCGTAGTGCAATGTACAACAACACACGAGGCGGTGCGTTCGTGTACGTCTGTCACGCACGCAGATGACGACAGCGGCTCGCAGACGTGGCCCGAGGTGCTGCAGTTCTTCAGTGAGTGCGGCCAGAGCGCCGACGCGCGCCGGATCGAGACCGCCCTCATACTCTTCGAGTCCGCCGCCCTTTTTTCGCGCTTTTTTCTGCTTGTTTACTCTTTTGCTCTTCGTCTAGGAATGTGCCTGGACTGTTCGGGGTGGAGCAGCGCAAGCACCTGATGGGCATCAAGCAGCTTCTGCTCAACGCCATGCGATTTCAGGTTGCAGTATCTTCTAAGTCTTGTTTTGCTTTATATTTTTTTCTGGGCTACATAACTTTTTTTACCATGCGTCTGAGGGAACTCTACCTTCCTTGAGCCGAGCGTATGTCGCGCGCTATACATAGCAACTTGTCTCTAGTAATTTTGGTGCGTTTATTCTGGCGCAGGACAGGAAAGCTGACATTTTTATGTGTGTCATTTTATTTACTTTTTTATTTACGTTATGTTACATACACCGTGTCATTTTATTTACATTTCGCGCTTCTGCTAATTGGTGGCGTTTATAGTATTTATTTTTTACAGCTTGTTTTAACAAAACTGCCCCCCCCCCACCACGTCACCCCATAATTGATCACGGGTCCATGTCTAGAATTCGGCTACACGAATGGTCATTACTGTAATTAATATTTCCACTAAAAATAGTGTACTATTTTCGCTTCTCTATGTATAGGTTCCAGCGGTCGGAGTGTATGGCATTAGGGTACCCTTGCGAACGTGTTTTTATATACTAGAGGCGCGCGCGGCCTTCGGCCGCCGTGTATACATTAAGACACGAAGCAATTGATTTTGCATATGACGTCGAAGTGATGATAACGCGCAAGGATATGCGTAGCTTTGTCTTTTACTTGTGTGGGCGAGTGTTCCTTAGGACAGTTGTCAGCATTGAGGGACCCAAACTCCATGCTCCCCCTTCGTCCATGGGGGCGTGCACCCCGTTGACAGAAACTGGCCCAAATTCGGAATTCCTCTTTTTATCATGAGGGCGTGCACTCCGTTGACAGTAATTGGCCCAAATTCTGTGTTCTTCTGTTGATCGTGAAGGCGTGCACCCCGTTGACAGCAACCGGCCCAAACTCTGTGCTCCTTTGTGCGTGCGTGCGTGCGTGAGTGCGTGCGTGCGTGTGTGTATGTGCGTGCGTGCGTGCTTGCGTGCGTGAGTGCGTGCGTGCGTGCGTGCTTGACGTGGGTGCGTGCGCGTGCGCTCTTCCATGTGTGCGTGCGTGCACTCCAGTGCGTGCGTGCACTTCTGTGCATGTGTGCATACGTGCGTGCATGCGTACACGTGCGTGCGTGCGTGCCTGTACGCGTCTGCGTGCGTGCGTATGTGCATATGTGCATACGTGCGTGCATGCGTGCACGTGCGTTCATATGTGCACGTGCGTGCGTGCGTGCGTGCGTGCGCGCACTCCCATGCGTGCGTGCGTGCACGCACTCTCGTGCGTGCGTGTGTGCACTCCCGTGCGTGCGTGCGTGCACTCCCGTGCGTGCGTGCGTGCGTGCACTCCCGTGCGTGCGTGCGTGCGTGCGTGCACTCCCGTGCGTGCGTGCGCGCGTGCATGTACGTGCGTGCGTGTATGTGCGTGCGTGTACGTGCGTGCGTGTACGTGCATGCGTGTTCATGCGTGCGTGCGTGCGTGCGTGCGTGCGCGCACTCCTGTGCATACGTGCGTGCGTGTGTGCACTCCCATGCGCGCGTGCGTGCACTCCCATGCGTGCGTGCGTGCGTGCACTCCTGTGCGTGCGTACGCGCGTGCGTGCGTGCGCGCATGCATGTACGTGCGTGCGTGTACGTGCGTGCGTGCGTGCGTGCGCTGCGTGTGTGCATGCGTGCACGCACTCCTGTGTGTGCGTGCGTGTGTGCACTCCCGTGCGTGCGTGCGTGCATGTGCGTGCGTGCGTGCACGTGCGTGCATGCCTGCACGCGTCTGCGTGCATGTGTGCATGCGTGCGTGCACGTGCGTGCGTGCGTGCTTGCCGTGCGTGCGTGCGTGCGTGCGCGCACTCCCGTGCGTGCGTGCACATGCGTGCGTGCGTGCACGTGCGTGCGTGCATGCCTGCACGCGTCTGCATGCGTGCATGTGTGCGTACGTGCGTGCGTGCGTGCACGTGCGTGCGTGCACGTGCGTGCGTGCGTGCGTGCGTGCGTGCGTGCCTGCACGCGTTCTGGAAGTTTCCCAATTAGGCAAGCTACAATGTACAGTACAATGTACAATGTACCACAACTACAGTATTCATTTGCATAATTATGCGGGAGCACATGCAAATGACTCGTGACGTCGAGGCGAGTCATTTGATATGCAATTCATCCATGTGCAAGTCGTTTGGTAGTGTTATCTGTGCTGCAACATTTGAAAATGCGCCATAACTACGGTGTGAATTTGCATATAAAAAATCGACCTTGCCCATGACCATCTCGGGGTCGCGAGGATTCGATCGAGCCATCGCGCGTCCACGTATGTCAAGCGGTTCGCGAGTTTACTCGAAGCAAACATACACACAAATATACCCGTGCACGCGGCGCATTTGTAAGTATACTAGAGGCGCGCGCGGCCTTTGGCCGCCATGTGTATGGTAAGGAATAAAGCAACTGATTTTGCATCTGATGGTCGACATGATCATGCTGTGCAAGCAGGTGCGCGATGGGCGTTCACCCTGTTGACTGTTGGTGGCGCCAAACTTTACTCCTGCTCTGTTGATCACGATGGGCATTCATTCTGTTGACCGTTGCTTGCACCAAATTTACTGCTGCTCTGTTGATCGTGATGGGCGTTCACCCCGTTGACAGTTGGTGGCGCCAAATTCACTGCTGCTCTGTTGATCGTGATGGGCGTTCACCCCATTGACAGTTGGTGGCGCCAAATTCACTGCTGCTCTGTTGATCGTGAGGGCGTGCACCCCGTTGACAGAAATTGGCCCAAATTCTGTGCTCCTCTGTGCGAGCGTGTGTGCGTGCGTGCGTGCGTGCGTGCGTGCGTGCGTGCGAGCGAGCGTGCGCGCGTGCACGTGCGTGCATGCGTGTACATGCGTGCGTGCGTGTACGTGCGTCGTGTGTGCGTGCGTGCGTGCGTGTACGTATGTGCGTGCGTGCGTGTTGACAGTTGACAGTGCCAAATTCACTGCTGCTCTGTTAATCGCAATGGGCATTCACCATGGTGGGCAAGATACATTGTACCACACTTACAGTATACATTTGCATAATTATGCGGGAGCACGTCCATGGAGTGGCTGTCCCCTTTCGACATAAGCCTGTGCGTGCGTGCCTGCATGTATATGTGTATCCATATATGTGTATACATACCTATCCATATATATGTAGATATATATATATGTGTATATATATATATATATATATATACATTAACGCCATGTATACATTAAGGCATGAAGCAATTCATTTTGCATATGACGTCGACGTGATCATAATGCGCAAGGAAATGCGTAGCTTTGTCTTTTGCTTGTGTGTGTGCGAGTGTTCCTTAGGACAGTTGTCAGCATTGAGGGACCCAACTCCATGCTCCCCCTTTGTCCATGGGGGCGTGCACCCTGTTGACAGAAACTGGCCCAAATTCTGAGTTCCTCTTTTTATCGTGAGGGCGTGCACCCCATTGACAGAAATTGCCCCAAATTCTGTGCTCCTTTGTGCGTGCGTGCGTGCGCGCGTGTGCGTGTATATGTGTGTGTGTGTGTGCGTGCGTGCATGCGTGCGCTCCCGTGCGTGCGTGCGTGCACTCCCGTGCATGCGTGCACGTGCGTGCGCGCGTGCATGCGTGCGAGCACGTGTGTGTGTGTGTGTGAGTCCGTGCATGTGCGCGTGCATGCATGCATGCACGTGCGTGCGTGCATGCATGCACTCCCATGCGTGCGTGCGTGCATGCATGCGTGTGAGCGTGCACGTGCGTGCACGTGTGTGTGTATGCGTGTGTGCGTGTGCGCGTGCACGTGCGGGCGTGGGTGCGTGCGTGCGTGCATGCTTGCACGTGCGTGCACTCCCGTTCGTGCGTGCATGCACGTGTGTGCACTCCCTTGCGTGCGTGCGCGCGTGCGTGCGTGCGAGCACGTGTGTGCGTGTGTGCGTCCGTGCGTGCGCGCGTGCGTGCATGCGTCCGTGCGTGCGTGCACTCTCGTACGTGCACGTGCGTGCGTGCGTGCGTGCGTGCGTGCACGTACGTGCGTGCGTGCACGTGCGTGCGTGCGTGCATGCGTGTGCTTGCACGTGCATGTACTCCCATGCGTGCGTGCGTGCGTGCATGCGTGTGCTTGCACGTGCATGTACTCCCATGCGTGCGTGCGTGCGTGCCTGCACGCGTGAACGTGCGTGCGTGCATTCGTTCGTGCATGCACGTGCGTGCGTGCGGGCCTGCACGTGTTCTGGAAGTTTCCCAATTAGGCAAGCTTTAATGTACCGTACAATGTACAATGTACCAGTACCACAACTACAGTACGAATTTGCATAATCGTGCATAAGCACGTGCAAACAACTCGTGACGTCGAGGTGAGTCATTTGATATGCAATTCATCCATGTGCAATCCATTTGGTAGTGTTAATCTGTGGTGCAACATTCGAAAATGCGCCGTAACTACGGTATGAATTTGCATATTAAAAATCGACCGTGCCCATGACCATCTCGGGGTCGCGAGGATTCGATCGAGCCATTGCGCGTCCGCGTACGTCAAGCGGTTCGCGAGTTTACCTCTTGCCCACACACATACACACATACACACACGTACGCAAGGCGCATTTGTAAGTAGA